>JAHWXV010652146.1:0-13364 GCA_024586415.1 Phrixothrix hirtus
TAATGAGGTGAATTTACCGGTATTTCATTATATAGCTGCGTCTATTTAAATAATAATAATGTAAACGCCTTGAATTTAAAATTAGATTGGCATATAAATTTAAAAATTGATTTTGGAACTAAAATAAATTGTAAAGTGAATATGTATAATAGTTTACATGTTCGAAATAAATCTGAACCGCGAACTTGAGCATATTTATTAATTGGTAGAAATTTTAACATTTAAAGTTACGACTAAAATGAATTATGCTCATTCTTAATGATCGGGTTATTTTAATAACTCATGTGAATAATGGCCCATGTCACGGAGAAGCTTAGTAACAAAAATTATTTGATGTTAACGAGGTGAATTTACCGATAGCTGATATATAGTTGCGTCTATTTAAATAATGTATACGTTTTGAATTTAAATTTTATTGATATATAAATTTAAAAATTGATTTTGCAAGTAAAAGAATTATAAAGTGGATATATGCATAATAATAATTTAGATATTTAAAATAAATTGGAAATGTAAAATCGGGCATATGTAGCGGTTGTAAATAATCAATGGGAGGCTAAATAAACAAAGAAATATGGATGTCAAGCCCTCCGTGAAGGAAGACGTATAGTAATTGCTTAAAAATATGTGATAGTGAATATCTAAATAAAAATATGTGTAATATTTTAAATGGGGTGAATACATCTAAGGGAGATTAAATCGATTGCTTGCGAGTTACTTTAAAGTTATTGAGTCCTTCTATATATGCAGGCGTTAAATGATTGTGTTGGTGGGAGAAAGGGTAGAATGCAAAGTAAACGGTCAGGGTGTTGCTTCAGGAAGTGTTAGACTGCATATGAAGTTGTCTATGGGCTCGTGCAACAGTAAAAGTTTAAAAAGTGTAAAATAAAGTAAAGTATTAAAGTTTTACGAGATGGCAAATTCAATTACAAAACAAAGGTTAAGTTCTTTGGAGTCGGTCCTAGACGAAGGCGTCGACTGCTGGGGATGCTACGATTATACAAAAACTTAAGAAGTTAAAGTTGAAAATTCGATGAAAATGGGGAATAGGGAACGCGATATCGACAAATTGGAAGAACTAATGTACGCAAATCCGAATGATTATTCACCGATAGTACAGGTGGAAGACTTAAGTCAACGAAACATGCTCGAATGTTTAGAAGTTAAAGAAAGGATTGTTTCTGAAGACCACAGTCCATGTTCGCCGCTTCAACCCTCCGATGACGCGATGAACCAGTTGATATAACTGACCGCAGAATAATGGAAATGCACATCAAGGCTGCATCAAAATGGTTAATTAATTTAAATCGATACGAGTTAGTGACGATGTACGTTGGAAGTAAACTTACTGCGCACCGAAAATACGTTGAAGTTGGACTTTGCGTGTTTTATGACTTAGAACCGGTAGTGCGTTTTGGTGTGTTGACTGTGGCGACAAATTGATTGTTTTAATGTCGAAAAATGAGTGGCGGTTACTTCTCACGAATGAAACTTACATAGACGAGAAGATTCGCAAACATTATGCTACAACAACAAAAGGAAATCTGAACGGTGAAAATGTTTCGATTGAGGGCTACACGATTAACTTGGATGATAACAAATCATTATATACGGGAGTGGACGGTATAAAAATCATTAAAGTGATTGATTGCAATAATTCTGGTGTTATACAAAGTTAGGTGAAATTAGCCGCCGGAGAATGCTTCGAATTGCTTGAACTGAAACCGTTAATAAAATATGAACTTAAAGTGCTTCAGCGAGTGCAATTGATCTCGTACATTCAAAGATATTTAATAAGTCCTTTTAAATCGTGTAACGGGTCCGAAGTTGCTGCTGCTTACAATTCGGAATCATCATCATTATCGGAATCATTAATTCCTATAAATATTTTAAGTACCTTGGAACACCATTTTCTGCAATTCACCTGTAAATTTATCGAGTATGGAGATCCAGCGTCTCTGAATGTTGCTTTGTTACAATTAATCTGCTTTTATGAGGACTATCTTTTAAAAATTTTTAATGGTAATATTCATAATGGTGAAGGGTTAGATTATTATTAGAATGTAAAAAATGATGTAAAAATTGATATTTTCTAGAAATCTTAAAATAAAAATAATGTATACATGTATTAGTACTGTTATCATTAGTATTAATTAGTATTATTATTGTAAGGTGATATATATTGAATTGAATAAATAAACTTTAAACTTACATCTATAATCATTAGTCTTCAATCATTAAAGATTAATGTTTGATCTTTCGTGTTTTATTTTAACAATATGCGTATGGGTGCGTTTGCATGCGACCTTCAACGTGTATGACTGGTTAGTTTACGTCACAAAAGGCGTTGACCTCGCGTGAGCGTTCTTATAAGAATCATCCCGAGCGGTGTTTGTAATCGAGAACAAAGAAAGATTTGACATGAAGATTGTTCGCTTTGACGAGGCTCGAAATAAAATTTATAGGATGATTGCTTGGAATATTGCTCTTAGAGAGACGAGAAATGGATACTGTTGGCAAATGATGGCTGTAGACGGGTTAAATGCGTAATATCTCCGGCGTTAGAGAAAAAGTTTCTCGAGCAAGTTTGCAATGAACTTTTTGTTTAATTTATAAATAGAGAAATTTATTTAAATCGTCGTCATAATTATATACAACGCGACACGAGAAAGATTGTTAAAGTGTAGGAAACGAAGTATAAGCTGTCGTGGTGTGGTCAACAGTTTAATTAACAAGTTACCGGTGGAATTGCACATTTAGGGATACAGTTATTGAGGACCAGGTACGAAGCTTGAAGCCAAATTATAGAGAGGAGACTCTGGTGTCAATTTACTCGATAAGGCGTGTAAAGATCATGACATTTCGTATAGAGATAGCAACAATTTAAACGATCGACATCTAGTAGACCTGTTTTACAAGACAAGGCTTGGAATAGAGTTAAATCTAAAGATACTTCTCTAGGCGGAAGAATAGCAGCCGTTTATGTAGCGGGGGCTATGAAAATAAAACGTAAATTTGGTATAGACGTGACAAGTTCCCGATGTAGACGGTGTCTCGGTAAGAAGCGTTCAACTAAGAGACGTAGCGGTAGAACTTTAGCTTTCACTAAGAAAACAAAGTCTCGAGAACGAATAGTTAAACTTAACTTAATCTACTTAACAAAATAAGAGTTGCGATTAAGCGAAGAGGATGTTCGCGTAAAGGTAGAGGCGTTGGAAGTTTAATAAAGATGGCTTTAAATGTAGCTCGAGCTATGATTAAAGAGTCGGCTGAAAACAAAAGGTACAGAGGACGAGGCTTCAAAGCGCTTTGCTATGACGGTTTCGGCAATCTAAAGCCACCCGTTGAAGTTATAATGTTTCTTGCCGATTGTCAAGTCTACTATAATTATAAAAGAGAATAGAACTTTAACTCTCTCGTGTGTGGGCATCTATGTCTTAACTTTTTATATAATAACGTCGAAGTTGATGTAAAATTGTAAGAAGGACTCGAGCTGGTCTAGTGAAAATGTCAATTACCTTTATCCCCGAAGGTGTTGGAAATGTGGCCATTTATGATGTATATCCACCGATCAAATTGGACCCTAATCGCAAATACGGTTTGGGGTTGATTGGTACCTACTGATGTAATTCTATTTGCAACATCACCCGCGAAAACGACTTCGTATACTATAGGCACCCCAATCGACCCGCGGATAGAAAGACGGAAGTGATTAGGATTAAACATGGAGCTTTCGATATCACCGAAATAAACGACTACTTACGAAAATAGTTTATTAAACGACTTTATACTGCCTCGGTTGAGGGTATCGAAGCTGTTCCTGGTGATGATGATAATAAAACTAATGATACGTCTATTTTCACCTTATCTCCGAATAACAATACACTGCAATGTATTACAAGCAGCATATTCAACTTCAATTTCGAGCAATCTGGAACATAGGAAGAATGTTAGGCTTTAATTCCAAGATTCTCGAACCTAACACTACTCATTATTCCGATTTGGACGTGCAAATTATAAAGCATACAAATTTATATCTGGATTGTAACATGGTAACGGGATCCTATAGAAACAGGAAAGACTCGGAACTCTGTACGAGGCCGATATTTCCGTACCTCCCGGTCTATATTAAATAAGACTTCCGCTAATCCTACCTATGTAGAAGTGAACACAAGCCTCATAAGTAACATAACCATATCAATCATGGATCAGCGAGGTGAAACTATAGATTTCGGCAGCGAAAAGTTTTCGGTGCGTTTGGAATTGCGAAAAGAGGAAAGAAGCAGAAAACAAGATTAAATTTCAGTAATAATAACCTAAATGGGAGCAATTTATTCAATTGCTTTGTACCTTTCGATGAACAAACACCTATATATTCGCAATCGGTAGCGTTCTACGCAACTGCGCTGAATAAAAAGGAGAAGAGAAAGAGGGGGAAATTATCGTTTTTAGAAAAACAATTTTTAACTTCGATCGGACTAAAAGTAGAGCGAAGTGTTTAAGAATAATCAGAATAGCGCTAGTAGTATTAGTAAGATGACCAATACTCAACTTAACGTTTTCGATGGTTTCTTTTTTGACGAGTCGATTACTAAATACGAAACACACATGTATCTTCCGTAGGGATCTAGAACTTTCGGTATGTCTGATGAAATACGTATTCAAATACAAAGTCAAGATTTAATAACGGACACCCACAATAGCTATATTTACATCGAAGGCGAGATTAATGTAGACGAGGCCGATAACAATAATGCGTTCAATCTAAGCAACAACTTCCCGTACTTTCTATTTGAAAAGATTCGATATGAGATTGCAGGTCAAAAGGTTGACGTATGTAGACTTTCGGGTGTAACGAATGCATTTAAAGGATACGCATCATATTGGAGTCACGAAAACTACAACTTGGCGTTAGCTGCTTGGTTGATTGGGAGAAGGCCGCGATTCAAAACCAACATGAAGTAGGTCCACGTCGAAAGAAATTTATCGCGTGGATCCCTTTAAAACACATATTTGGATTTGCTGAAATGTACAAGCGACCCATCATCAACATGCTTCAAGAGTTAATCTTAATCAGATCGAGAACTCATCATGATTGTTTCGTCAGCGCTGCAAATTGTACGATTACTTTGAATAATATCAGTTGGAAAGTGGCCTATGTAACCTTAAACGATCGAGCAAAGCTTGATTTGTACAATAAGTTGGACGCAAATTCCGTCATTTCGGTGGCTTTTTTTCAGTGGGAATTGTACGAATTACCTGCGCTTAAACAAACTAGAAGCGGTATTTGGCCGATCAAAACGTCCATCGGTCTACAAAAGCCGCGATGGATTTTAGTCAACTTCCAGATAAACCAACGTGGGGTTAAGACCGCTAATGCTTCCGAATTTAAGAACACCAACATTGCAAATTTGGTCCTTTATTTGAATTCCGAGAAATATCCGTACGAGCACATGCGTTTGAATTTTACCGAAGATAATTATTCTCAGGCCTACATTAACTATTTAAACATTTAAACATTCAATGAGGACAACATCGAACCCACACTCAGTTATGCCAAGTTTAAGGACTAGCCCATCTTCGTTATTGACTGTTCAAAACAAAGCGAGGCGTTGAAGAATTCGACTGTGGATGTTAAGCTGGAAATGGAAACGACTATAAACTAAAACCGGGGAGATGGCTTTCGCTATAATTATTCACGACAGCATCGTTAAATATAGTCCTCTAACTAACGAAGTTAGAATGCTATAAAAAATACTAATGTCTTACATTTCAATAAAAACATAATAATAATATTGTATTTTAAGGAGAACATTAAAGTTATAAATCATTTATAGTATTTTTCGCTTAATAATAGGACCATAAGGTTGTGTGCAATGAAAGTTGTAAAACAGAAGCTTACTTTACCTATACTAAATTTCGACTTGGATCAGGATATACAGATCAAAAAGGTGAAGAAGCATGGGGAGGTATTGAGTAACACTATTCGCGGGCTTATAGGTGGCCCGAGCAACATCGGAAAGACGAACTTGGTGAATAGCTGCTAATCAACGACAACGGGCTCAAGTTTGAAAACGTATACGTATTTTCGAAATCTCTGAACCAGATAAATTATCAGTTTCTAGAGCAAACATTGAAACCAATCAGGAGTGTAAATTATTATCTGTTTAGCGAAAACGAAAGCTAAAGCTAAAGCAAACCCCATGTGATGACGTAGCTTGCGACAAACAGCAATATTAAAGCTTATTTTAGTATGGGTCTACACAACGGCGTTGATTGTTTCTATCTCAGTCAGACGTATGCTTCGGTACCTAAGCATTTCGTAAGAGATAACATGAAAACGCTGACTTTGTTTAAGTAGGACGTGTTAAACTTAAAACATGCGTATGGAGATCACGTAGGTACTGACATGCCGTTTCAGACGTTTCGTGAAACGTGTTCGAATTGTTGGAAAGTTAAGTAGGGATTCATTATCATCCATAAGGATTTAGATCTAAATGCGAGTCGATATCGAAAATGTTTTGACGAATATATGTGCTCATTCTAAAAGATTAACGCCTTAATAGGTAACAACGCGTTAAAGTTGGAGGTTGACCGTAATTACTATTAATATTAGCATTATTACCATTGTTACGATGGCGAAGCTGATGGACGCTGCAGGAAAACATCTAAAACAGAGGATGATGCAATCTAGAGCATCGGTTAGGCGAAAATATAAAGCTCTACAGCAAAATAAGTTAAATGCCAGAAAGATAGTCGAAGATAAGTACAAGCCATAATTGAAATTGTTTCTAAACTCGACGCATCAAAGCAGCATACTAAGCAGAAAAAGAAGAAGCAACAACAAGAAGTGGAAGGTTCGGATGGTGACGGTGACAATAATCGTAAGGTAGATGAAGAAAGAGAAGGAGAGATTCGGGTGAGTCCTAACGAAGTTCGAGCACTTAGACCTCGGCATTCTACTTCGCCACCGTTCCCTCTCACACCATCCTCGTTAGCTTCAAGTTCATTGCAATCGATAGAAGGCGTATCACCGCTGAGACGAACTCTAAATAAAACTCTACTCACGCCATCCTCGTTACCTTCAACTTAACCGCAATCGATAGAAGGCATATATCACCGCTGAGTGGATCTCTAAGTAAAAAAGTCAACAAGTCATTTCGGGAATACGTCGACAGTTGCAGGAAATAAGAGATAAAACGCTGCAGGATTCAATTATTACACCGTTGGCCGAAACATCTGAGAATAGCTCGAGTGTTTTACTAACTAGACGTAAAATTTACGAGTGACGACGGAAGGCCGGCATATCTAAGATTCACGATCCTGCTGCTAGAGCTAAAGATTTAGATGTGTTCAAAGGCACAATAAATTAAATTTGAATTTTGACATTTTATATTTGTAAAATTAGTTCTTTCTCTGACGATGATTTTCTGATAAAATTAAACAAGTGGGAATTGAATTAATTAAGAATTAAAATACAATTGGTTTGGCTTAAATAACTAATAATATAATAACTCATAAATTACACTATCTGTGTCTGTATAGAGAAGCGAAACTGAGTTTATACCGAGTTTTTTCAGCATAAACTCGTAATGGAAGTCGTAGACATATGTCTTCGCAATATCTAGGATGGTCATACCCACTTAAATAGGTTTGTTGAATTTTATGTCGATCTTATTTAGTTCAATGGCTACTAAGTTCTCGTAGAAAGTAGTTCTACTGTGAAAATGATCTAAATATAAGCAGTTTTTAGCCACATAACGACCATTCCATCGATTTTTCATTTTCACGATTCGATATTTACGAACGTTAATTAGTTTATAGAGCATTTTTTGGAAATTATTCGTGGCTGCAGTTCTCATCGTAGTATTCAAGTATATGTAGGACTTCAGCCAAGTTGGCTGATCGAATTTAATCGCCATATGAGTTTTGGTTAATTCAAGATCGGCTTTAAGAAACTGCTTCAGGTACGAATAATGTATAACATAACGTTTTTTAGGGTAAAATGTTAGCATAAGCTTAGCTAACTTAGATTTCGGGTATCGTAGATGCTGCGGCGCGCATATAGGTTATTTACGTCGAAATATGCTAGATACTTGCTCGGTTCATTCGAACTAAAACCAGACTTCATGTATTTGTTATTTGCTTGCGCATATTTTTTGCTTACTTGTCATACTCCATACCTAGCTCGAAGCAAAGTAACTGGTCAACATCAGTAAGTAACTCTAGCTTCACTCCGGTGTCTTTTAACGCACAATCACAAGTTTAGGAAGGTATAGTTAGGTAGAATGCCAGATCTACCCTATAAGATTCGAATGACTTGGTAGGAAACTAGTTAAAGATGCAGCTAAACAACAGAACATCTACTTTTAAGTAAAGACCTGCGTAAGCACCTAAATTGGGTAAGTTAAAATCGTTCCATATTTTAACAGCATGCGCATAAACGTCATTGGCTGTGAGCTCCTATTAGCGTGCTATAAAATGCTTGTTTAGGTGGGAGAGCGCTCTTCTTCAAGCTTTTGCCACTCATTTAGATATTCATACGGGAAAATACCCTTTTGCGATAAAAGACGTAATTGTTCGAAATCTTTATGTTCAGTTTCAAACTGTCTCGTTAAAATTTCAAAATCGGACGGGAAGGATAGATACGAGACGAGTTTCTCTAAAGATGTATTTAAAAATTTGAAAGGCTCTAAGAAGCTATATTTAATATTCGTTCCGTTGGCCATCGTTTTAGTGAAAGAAATGTAATTTTTTTTGTTTTTAGGTAGTAACGAAATAGGATCGGGAATGCATTTGACTACTTGTTTAATTAAAAGGTGACTGTCGTAACCAGATAAGTTATGAAACATTACGGAGATTATCGGTTTCAGTTTAAAATTAAGATTGCAAGACTGATGACTGGGTCCTCTGTATTCGCCAATTAAATGTGAGTGATCCCTTACCTTTACACATGTGCATGTGAATGGCTTTTCGCAGATGTGACAAGTCGTAGCGTTATCAAATTGAAATTTTTGCATTGGCGATAAAGTCTCCATGGGTACGTTTATTTCTCCGTTGAAATATTTAGCATAATTAATCGGAATGGTGTTTAATTCATTAGCAAACAGCTATGAAGCATCATCACCTCGGTATTGTTTATAGACAGATAAGTTCTCGTTAAATTTACAATGCAAGTAATATCCAGCACTGCAGACTTGGTGCTCCTGAATTTTATTTAGCGTACCTTTACCCTATCAGCATTTCTATCGATTTTTTTAGGTAAACATTCAAAATCTCTGTAGATTACAAATGAAGCGAATTGTTTATGTTGAACGTTGGTAAATTGAGCAAACCTTTTCTCCTTTGGCATAATTACTTTAGCAGTTGAACTTGAAACGACACAATCTTGAACATGATCCTCTAGAACGCATGGTTTTTTAATACAGCGAAGAGACCGTTTACAAATAAGTATCTTCGATTTACGTTCAGTTAACTGATTATGAACTAACCTAGATAAATCCTTTATCCACACGTAATGGAACTTTCACGTTGCTTTCTGTTGACTTTCAAGTTCGAGCATGTCCTCATCCTCAAACTCGCTAGCCATAGCGCAATCGGGCATTGACTCATCTTCGACGTCCGATTTACAATCGAAGTTAATATTCGTATTTGTATACTCAAATTAAAAGCAAGTTGACGTGATTAATTTTTATTTCGCCACACGTCAAATACAGAGGAGCAATTTTATATTCACCATTTATCAAATTCAAAGCGTATACATTTGACGAAATTGTTTGATTTAACTGTAGCAATTTCTTAAACTGATTGGAATTAACAGTCATTGGGAAGTTAATACCCTCCAAATTTAAAACGATCGTAAAATGAGCATAACTACTTGTACGGTTGATGTTTCCAGCTGTAGATTCCTTATACAACGCGGCCACGATTGACCACCCGAAACAATAGGTCTTCATTATGAACGTTAACACATGCTTTTTTAGCTTTTATTTAAGGAGGCAATTTAATAAAGGACCCGCCCCCGCTTCGTTGCGATATTTGGTTAAATAAATTTTCACAATAATTAATGTTTAAACTTAAAGTTTCAATTTTAGTTAAAGTGTAGTCACTATCGCGTTGTTCGAATTCTGAAAGTCGGTTTTCAATACTATCGACTATATTTAATATGTGCCAAGTTTTAAGCGATCTTTTATCGATTATATCGCGGGTGGATAATTGATAATTTTTAGTTGCAAAAGTAAACGTTTGATATTTTAGATTTTCAGTTTCATTATTATCCGATTGAGGTATAGTTTTCGCAAATACACACGCAATAACCATGTTTATTTTAAATATGCAATCGTGTTTTTTAGATATCGCGTGCATTCTAGGTTAAAGTATATAGAATGCACCTTTGGGAAACACATTTACCATTTTAGGTTGTAAATTGACTATGATTGTAGTTATAATTCTTTTCTTAAATGCACTTTGTATAATTTCCCACCTAACCCGTTCAAATCGTTTATGAGAAAATTCCACATCGTTGTTATTTTTATTACGGTTCTTATACTCAAAGTCTCGCGCAATGTTTGGTTTTGTTTTCTTACATATATTATACATATGCAATTTAATTGAATACGTAAGTGGTTAAAATAACATTTCATTTTGCTGAAGATTACCTAGAATATTTTCTAAATGTCTTCTCTGACCGACCGAGATGATTTCTTTAACGTTCACCAGGTTTGCACCCTCATTGTTAAATCGTCCTTTAGTGATAAAAATACGGCGTCGAATAATTTTCAAAAACTTTTCTACTTCAAATTTCAATTTACTACATCTTTTAATATTAAAGGAATGCGAAACCTGTTCAAATTTCTGATATATAATTCTATAAATACGCTTCATTGTTAATATACTTGACTTACCAATACGGTTAAGTTCTATATTTATATTTCACTGCTTATCCATGATACTTGAAAAATTAGATCACAAACTTTAAATGTTTCAATGCTACAAAATGCTACGTTTTGTATCAATTTCTACAGTAAAATTGCTAGTAATCTAATAACGCTAATTACCACGTAAATTTCTAACACTAAATTACGAAAAACATTAATTACCTTAATTTAAAAAATGGTTTGCTTGTGGATTGTTTGAAGATGGTTACTAAAAGAAAGCTGCTGTTGTGTTATATACACATGTAGAATTTTTACAAATACCCACGGACATACACATACATGCACTCGTTAAAATTCTCCATATGCTAATTGCGTCTGAAGTTTATCTCGATTTGCTTTCCCAAAATTAATCATTTGCATTGGAAACATCCTACCCGAAATCTGTTTCATACCATTAAATTGAATATATGACACTTAGATCTCATTTTTGTTTTCAAGTTCATTCGATATTTCTTCCTTCACTTATTGTAGAATGTCATCAGTTATTTTTGCACTGATCCGATCGTTTAAAAATATAACACCATTCTTAAGTTCCACGAGCACCTAACGGGCATTAAATCTAGTTGAACAGGTTTAATTCCGTATAATTGATATTTGGATCCAATCTGCAACTCGGAAATTTTGAATTGGACTTTTGAACCATATTCGTCGTTATTGTATAATTGATTTCACTAACACGCAGTTGATTGATTCCTTCTCTTCTTTCTCTCAAAAGTCACTTACAGATATCTTCAAACAACAACACAGTTGATTACGATATTTATTTCGTTAAATTTTTAATAGCGGCACAAGTAAACACACGCACACAAACACCCACGGTAACGTTATAGTAAAGAACAATAAACAATTTAACCCAGATATTAGTAATTATTCTGGAAACTGCAAGTTACTAGTTACATTTTCCTCATTCGTTGAGATTTATATAGTATACACCAGCAACGTGATTATCCCACCCTTGTGTTTCAAATAAACCCTTCCATATCTATTTCTCATTCAATTAACGTTTAACTATAGGTGGAAGGGATATTGTTTAATTTACATATTATTCATATTGTAACATATTTTGATTGTACATTTTTTAAAAGATAACTTTCGAAGCATCTATAACTTTTCTCGAAACGCTATAGTTAGATATAAAATTAAAATTTATAATAGAATGTAATTTTTGCAAATTTTTTCTACTATTTTTTAAAATGTAATGATCTTTCCATGTTTGTACAATATTTTGAAAGGTTACGTTTCAATTCAAATATTTTTAAAACTAAGAATATTGCCTTTTAAATTATACATTTTTAAAGTTAATTAACGTTTAAGTAACGGTAGAAGGGTAATTGTTTAATTTACATATTATTCATATTGTAACATATTTTGCTTGTACATTTTATAAAAGATAACTTTCGAAGCAGCTCTACTTTTTCTAGAAATGATACAGTTAAATATAATTAAGATTTATAACGAAATGTAAATTTGCAACTATTTTTTATAATTTTTTAAAATGCAATAATCTTACAATGTTTGTAGAATATTTTGAAAGGTAACGTTTAATTTGCTTATTGTTTAACGAGAACTAAGCATATTACATTTTTTTAAAATTATACATTTTTAAACGACCATACCACTGATCGATATCTATCTATCTATCCATCTATTGTAGCCTACTCTACAATAGATTTAACTAGTGATCTCATACTGTGAGATTTTACAATATCGACTTTTTATAATACCTTTTTTAAAATATCACATAGTGTAAATATTCAAATAATATCTTTCAAGAAAAAGGCAGCTGCAGTAAATTCTTAAAGCATCTAAAGAAACATTTTACGTCGATTTATTTAGAGGAAAACAATTTGGGTGTCTTTATCTGCAAAACTTCAATATCGCAAGCTAACTAACTTCTTTGGCAATATAACGATTAATAATTTTAGGGCGTCATTTTCTGTAGAAAATACCTTTGAAGGATACATCTGATGTCTATCTTTACTATAAGGCTTATATAACGTAACCAATTGTTTGAAACGCATATTGATTTTTCACAGAGGTCTTAGTAATTTTAAAGTACCTCGCAAGCAATCGATTTAATCTCCCTTAGATTTATTCACCCCCATTCAAAATATTATACATATCTTTATTTAGATATTCACTATCAAATACTGTTAAGTACTTACGATACGTCTTCCTTCACGGAGGGCTTGAAATCCACATTTCTTTGTTTATTTAGACTCCCATTAATTATTTGCAACCGCTGCATATTCCCGATTTTACATTTCAATTTTATTACAAATATCTAAATCATTATTATGCATATATGCACTTTATAATTCTTTTACCTGCAAAATCACTTTTCAAATTTATATATCAATCAAATTTAAATTCAAAACGTATAAATTATTTAAATAGACGCAGATATATAACAGCTGTCGGTAAATT
>JAHWXV010652153.1:0-21781 GCA_024586415.1 Phrixothrix hirtus
AATATCTGATGATTGTATTTTAGATTTTAGAACATGCAGAACTTTTCATGAAGAATAATTTTTTTTCGTAAAATTACTAATAAAAAAGTTTTCCATATGGTTCCAACTTAGTGGGACATATTGTATATATATGGATTGGCAGAGCAAAACTGGCGTATATACAAAAATGTTTAAAAGTCTATAAATTTTGAAATTTCTAGACTTTTAAACATTTTTGTATATACGCCAATTTTGCTCTGATGGAGGGGACAATCTATCCCCGAAACGTTAGCCATTTATAACTAAATATTTTCCTCCTGTTCTTATTAAAGAAACAAATTCCACATTTTAAATTTGTGGTAAAACTATAAATAAATAATATTTATACGAATCGTGTATATATATATATATCATATATATTTATATATATTGCAACAAAACTCACAAGTTGTTTAATTATTTATTTCGGCTTTTTAAAAATTTACAACTAATTATGAGGCATATAGTGTTATTTCCAACTCACAAGTTGTTTAATTATTTATTTCGGCTTTTTCAAAATTTACAACTAATTATGAGGCATATAGTGTTATTTCCAATATTTATTTTAAAACAGGATTTGTCTTTCTATAACTTTATATACCGATGCCTATTTCAAAACAAACAATAATAATAAGTGACTCATCTACTTGTATCAAAACTATAACTTCTAGAATATTCTTTAAAAATTGAGACATTTATAATATAATAAAATGAAATAGGTGCCATTACTCCACTTTTTGTAGTATCTACTGCAGTTGATATGATGTAACTAAAATCATGAAAATGTCAGAAAATGTATGTAACATTAGGAATACCTGCGACAAACTAACGTAGCATGTATGTAACAACAAGCAGCTATGAATAATAGAGTAGAAATGGAACAGGTAGCAATTTGATACATATTTCGCTCTCAGTTTTACTAGTTGCCTTACATCACTTGTTAAAAACTTCACTTGCAATTCTAGACAAATTTGACATACAGAAAATATAGAGATATATAGTTGAACTAATTAAAAGGATCAAAATAAATGGTTAATTCATTGCAATAGTATAATTGTTTTGAAAATGCATCTATACGATCTTGATATAATTTTTTAATAGGATATGTAGGGAATGAATTCAACCCCGACGCTAATAAATGCCATAGTCAAAGATTTTGAGCAAGCTATCGAGGTAACTCAGAAATTTCATAGCACCTACTGCACTAAAGCAGCATATGTCGGTTTCTGTACACACGGATTGATTGAAAAAAAGTTATTTAACTGAGCCCACAGCAATAATATGTAGCTACGTATTCAGAATTTTTTTTTATAAACTTCAACAACATTTTCAGTTACCCGGAATTCCAGAAAATATTTTTCCTTTGCCACCAACACAACTGTTTTCTTGATCTACGATATTTCTTCGTGACTCCGTTTATACGAAATTCCTATTCTAGGAGGCGGCTTTTATTCGTTTGTTTATTTATTTCGCGGCGAATACTACAGCCGACTCACCACTGCAAGCAAAAGGGGCCAAAGCTGCAGTATCTTGAAATATTCATAGGATAACAAGGATTACGTCCGCTCTCGATGTAAGCTCAATGCACATCTTCTAAACTCTTCTTGCCGTACTGTCATAAATTTTCTTCTAATTTTCGGTGATTACGACTTTTAGTCAATACATTGCAAGTTCTGCCTCGCTTCTCCCAAGGGGAAGGAGCTAGTTGTGTAGCCGTGACCTATTTTGAGGTTTAACTTGGCAGTAATGATTCCCCAGTTTCCTTTTCTGTCGTCGATATGACGACTAATTGAAAGAGGTTTTCCCCTAGGAATTTTACAATAAGTTCCAAATAAATATTTATAGTTGCTTCAGTTGATTTAGGATTTTTCATCTCCATTATAAGTCTTTCCGTAAATCTAGCCTTGTTGGGTGGGACTCTCTAAGCGGCTCGAGATTTCCTCTTGTATCGCCAGATGATTTTCCTTGTAATTGGCGTATCGCATCGAGATGCTTTTGGGTTTGTCACATTTGCAGGTGGAGTGCTCTTCTGCGCACTTTGGACATTTGTATAGGGCTGAGCATCTATATTGAACATGGTCGTATATTCTGCATCTGTAGCATTGACTTGTGGGATTCTGCATTCACTCTCAGGATAAGTATTGTCTTTACATCGAAAATTCTTTTGCCGTCCAGAGTTTTAAGTGCATTCACTAGGGGAAAGGTACGATGTTTTTTTCTCAGACGCGTTATGTTAGCGCACAAGCCCTTCTTGATTGTGACACCCCTCAGAACTACTTCCTATTCTTTCTCCTCTTATATCACGTTAAAATGACAGGATTCGTCCATCTCTTGGAGTAAGTCTTGCCTGATTGGACGGCGCTCCCTAGTCTTTTTAAATAGTTTTATTCCTGCTTTTCCGGGTATTATGAGCATTTCGGCGAGTTGGCCGGATGATTTCGCTGGTAATTGGCGCATCGCGCCGAGAACCTTTGGGTTCGTCACTTCAGACATTTATACGGAATTAAGCATCCGCATTGGACGAGCCATAAATTTGGCATCTGCAACATTGGCTTGATATTATAGGTTATCTTTTGGGTACTATGTTCACTCTCAGGTTAAAGATTGTTCTTACGTCGAAAATTCCTTTGCCTTATGGAGTTTTAGATGCATTTACCACTGCCAGGGGAAAATTACGGTGTTTGCTTCTCAGACTCGTAGTGAAGGGGAACTCTAAGCGGCGCAAGTCCTCCTCGATTTCCTGTATTTTATGTTCGATTGGTAAACCCCTTAGAACTACTTTGTATTCTATATTCTCTTTTAGCACTTAAAAATGACAAGGATCTTTAATTTTCCGAAGTATTCTCTTAAAACATATAAAGGTTGTGGAGTCTCCTGTGAAAGTTTAAGCTGCGTCTTTTGAGTCGTTGAATTTTTACAAAGTTTTCTTCTACTTCATTAAGTATCTTAGTGTAGCTGCCTTTGTTTCTCATCACTATCGGTGGGGGTAGTTTTGGTTTGGGGGATTTGGTTTGGGCGTATCTTCTTGACTGAAATGTACCGGCTTGTTCTTGGGCGCAGTCTCTTTAGGAAATATTAAAGAAGGATGCCCTTTTTCGTCTTGATTTGTTTTCATATCGTTGTTGTCGTGGCTGAGTTTGTGTACCATTGCTTCTTCCTTTTCTAATTCGAATTTGTTTGTCATTGCGTTGTCGATATTTCGTTTTTGTTTGATTGATTTTGGGTGTTGTATTAAACTACTTTGATTTTTCCATTGGAATGTATCAACGATTCGTATTCTATTAATATCTTTTTGAAGGCGGCATTTCCTTCTTTGGTAAGGTTTTCTAATCTTTTTACTGCTACTGAGATTATGCTCATTTTTTCATCAATTGCCACAGTCGTTTTCTGGTTAAGGGCGTCTTCCTGCTCTTGTAACTTCTGTTGTTCCGTTTCTTGCTCTGTTGTGCAACATTTGTTCGATTGCCTAAGCATTTCTTCCTAGATCATGGAAAGGACATGTTTGTTACTTTCCTCCTGGACATATCTGAATAGTTGTGAAGACTGCTATTTGCGGAGTCTCAATTTGACTACTCTCCGTAAATGATCAAAAACTTATTTCTATCCCGGGTGTCTCAATCTGCTTACTCTCTCAATATAGCTGTAACCTAACTGAGTTCCTTACCCCGTTGTTGCTTTTCTATATTATTCGACTATCCCTACTCTTTGGAGGAGATTTATGTTCTTCCGTTATGATGGAGGAAGACCACGCGACCCACCGCTACTAGGTAAAAGGGATCTAACGTGGACTATCTCTTGAACTTGATTTGATACTCAGAACAATCTTTTGCTCTACCGGATTGGGCTCGATTAACCACCACGTATTTAGGAGTATATGCTACCGATTGTTTTGGAGAAAATGCTCCCCGCATCTATTCTATTATATTCATATTGCTTTAATCTAGGCAATTTGATCTAGGTGCATGATTCATAACGGTAAAGTGCAATAGGTGACTCATTAAAAATTGTATTACTAAATTTGTTGCAATACTCTAGAAACAGAGAAAACTAAATTCAAACAGATCTACCACGATTTCCATTTAAAATATTATCTTGTTTGTTATAACTAAAAAACAATTACATAAAACCAAAATCTAAAATAGTTGCTTTATCCTCATAGGCTATAGCATTTTCTTCTTGCAATTTCATGACCTTTATCGATTGTTGGACATCATTTACTGTCATATTCATGATCATTTCCTTATTAACCGCAGCTAAGAATGACGACGTTGTTGAGTTCCCAAACCATTGTCTCATATTTCCTGAACCACAAAGTTCTTCTGCAGGTGATCGTTTGCCTAGGATTTTTCCTTGTATAATTAAGTGTAAAATGTCATAATTTTTCGGGTGTCTCATTATGTGGCCAAAGTATTCTAATTTTTGACGTCTTATTTTATTAACTATTTGTGCTTATACATCTACATTTCTTCATTAGCAATCCTATCTATCCCACTGATTTGTAATACTCTTCTATATTAAAATATGGTGGAATAAAAATATATCTTCCAACAATATCATCTTCTATATTTCGACGTCTCGAATGCTTCTAGACATTGAGGTACTGCTTCTGTAAATGTCCACGCTTCTGGCCCATATAATAGGATCAGGAGTCTATACCAGTCCATCATTTTAATGCGTAGTTTGAGACTCAGATCATGACTGCAGAAGATATTTTTTATTTTGTCAGCATTTGGTACGGTTGTATAGTTATGTCTCATAGCAACTTTATCAGTTTTGATACCGAAATTTTAATTAAAAATAAATTTGTAATAGCGTTAATTGTTTTAAACATTTACGACATTTGCGTGTAATTTGTTATAATTTAATCCTAAATTCCACCCGGAAGAACTTCTGCAGTGAGACCAATTTTCCATATTTTAAATGGAAACTATATTTAAATATAAGCTAAATTGGTGAATTAGTTGTTGACGTACTAATCATCCACATTTATCGTATATAGCCTAGCCGTATACCCTTTTTTATACTTATTTCATTAGACATTTCTTGTACAATTCGTATTTTAGCTGTTTGGCACCAGTATGGGTTAGAAATTACACCTATCCGTAATTTCTAGGATTTCAACTATTTTGTCGTGGCGTACAATATTAAAATCTTTTTCCAAGTTGATCAAGCATAAGTATACACCGTAATTAACATCTCGACATCTTGGTATTAGTACTCAATTGCCAAATAACGCTTGTCTCGACCCGAAACCTTCAAAACCCAAATCGACCCACTAGCATTTGACTGTTCTGTTCTTCTTTGGTATCACGACCAATGTTGATTTAACCCAATCTATTGACATTATTCATGTTTTATAAATAGCGCTAAATAAATCCATTAGAGGACCGATAGCATCTTTCCCTTTTAGAATTCAGCACTCACGCCACCGGGTCGCTTGCTTTTCCAGTTTTAATAATTTTATCGCTCACTGTTGTAAACTTTTCACATCTGTAGACCTCAAACAATTTCCGTTTGTTTCCAAGAACTTCCTTTAGCCTCTCACGCAAGTGAAAAATGTCATGCTTATTCTCGTAATTTTCTTTTTATATCATTGTGTCTTTGTCTGTCTTGTTTGTAGCCTAGTGATTGTCCCAGTTCTATTATATTTGTTCTTTTCGATATTTGTATATCTTCTTTTTTATCTATTAACTTTAAGAATTCTTCCGTCATTAATCTGTGTTTCTTCTCTTTTTCCCTCAATTTGGTATTCTAGACACTAATCAATATATGTTTTTTTTATTCCACGAGTCTTCATTGCTCTCTTCCCTGTTTGTTATTGTTTTCATCCTTCCTTCCAGAAGGTTAGCAGTTGCGTTCCTAACTGTTACGTAAGCCAGTTTTTCTCTATCAAATGTTGTTTACTTTGTATTTTTGAATATATTTTTGAATCTCAATCTTATTTTTCCTACGAGCAGGTTGTGGTCCATTGGTACATCGGTATCAGGCTAAGTTTTTACCGACAATGTTGAATTGCTGATTTTATGTTAATGCAGACGTAGTCGATTTGGTTGCGAATTATTCTATCAGGTGCATTTGCTGATGATTTCGTGATATACAGTCGGCGTTTTGGAAGCTTGAAGAACGTGCTTGTAATGACTACTCTCAAGCCATATTTTCCTAAATATTATCATGATGTCCATCGCTTATTTTCGCAATTAATTCTCTAATAACATTCGTTAATTAATGTTGATTTGCAGACGTTCATCCTCATTCTAAGTCGTTGTAAAACTTTTGAACATTTTCTTCGTCGTAGTCTTGGATTTACGCATATACCAGGTTTTACCGTCATAATTTGAAATTGGATCACTATTATTCTGTCTGAATAAGAGGCTGATTACTGACAACTAGTACAGTGACTTTTGATATAATTGCGACCCTATATGTTGCCACCCATAGCTTTCCTAGATATATGGAATAGGAGAACAGGAAGGATAAAACAGGTTATCGATGGGAATTTAGAGATTATTTTTCCCAGTCACAGCAAGTGGGTGAGAATCACTATTCACGTAGATAAGTTTTCAACCCTGATGTAGATCTATCTCCCGCTACAAAGTCTTAATGAAATTTAAAAAAAAAACATTTTCTCTTTATATAAATTTTGATTGCTTTAATGAATTCAACAGGAAAAAGTAATTAAATAATATGTATTTAGTTCTTTTCTAACATTCTTACTTTTGGAAATGCTTTGCAATCCCCTTTACCCTGTACAAATTGATAGATAAAATTGCGAAGAATTTTGCTGTATATAATTCCGAAAAATTTGTGTAATCTCAATGAAAATCTTTTCCTTCTTTTTATTGTACTTCATAGTCTTACATTTTAAACTTAACTGTGCTTTTCAGAAACTCTTTTGTATCAAGTTTCTTATTAATCTGCGCGCTCCCTTAAGAAACTTTTATAGTTTATGTGTTCAGATAGCTACTATTCACATAAGCGCAATCTAATTTGGTTTATCATTAAATTGAGTTATCTACGTAAATCTTATGTATTTGTTGGTTTAGTTCTTCTGTTTTTTTGTAATTTTAACAAATTATTCCCATACTTAGTCGTAAATAAGGACCAGTATATTTCACCTATTTTCAAATTGAATTAATTAAAACAATATCCCCATTATTACAACTAAAACCGCTCTCGGATCAAAATCAAAATTTAAATTAGATTAAATATTATTATTAAATTAGATTCTTTAATCGAGATAGTCGTAAGATTAAATGTATTTCATACTTTTAAAATATGTATATTGTAAAAGTTTTTAGGGATTGTTAATTTAAACATAAGTTCTGGTTGGCTAGGCTTGTCCTGAATAAAATTTCATTTGTTTTAATTAGTTTGAAATATTATGTGAACCAACACTTTTTATAAAAGTTTCTTCTCCTTATTGCATAAAATGTGACAGTAAAAGCTTGAGAAATTTTTACTCGTGTGCCTTATTTAATGTTATAGAAATAAAGGGTGGTTGAATGATGTAGATGGATGTAAACTCCATATTCGCTTTAGAATAGTTACTTAATAATTATTTATTTCTGTGCGTTATGTAATATTTAAAAGAAAATAATTTTTTCTATATTTTCTTTACAAAACGTAGAAATTTTCATAAACTCGATTATTTCAGTAAATACAAAACAGAAGCATTTTCAAAAAAGGCGAAAACAATCTATTTTACTGGGTTTGAATATTATACAAAATATACAGAACGATGACTCTAATTGAAACAGATCGATCTTTCTCTTTTTTATAGCATCAGCTAAACTCGTGGGATGTGCCTTGACTAAATACTTGACCAGCATTTATGAAAAGCTAAATCTTAATGCCTTTCGGTCAATATATATTTTTTTCGAAGTTAAATGATTAAATTAAGTTAAATTTTATTGTTAATTGAAATTTTGAAATAAAAGTAAAGAAAATGTATATGTAAGATGTTTGAGGTAATGAATAAATAAATCCTTGTCGATTTTAAATATGCACCTCTTCATAAACGTTTTATACTAAAATACTCTCTTTTAAAATAAATTATTAATATATTACATACCTTTTACTATCAAAATATAGATCCACCCGCCATTATTGCCAAGTTTGGTATATATTATTATCGTTATTTTAGAATCCATTCCTTAAGAACATTTATTAAATGTAAAGGGGTTTAACTTCTGAATAATAACGATACCGCTTGTAAATCTAGTAGCTTCCTGTTCTGTATTAGTTTGTTGTTATAACGTACTGTTCTAATAACTCATTATTTTCCGAAAACATGTTAATAATTAATTATCTTATGTTTGCTAGGGCGGTTTATTATATCCAAGCATAAACAAGCAGCTTTTAATAATTAATGAACGAGCCTAATATTAAATCAAACGCCTTTCGTCCACTTTAATTATGTATCTCGTATCACAAGAGAGAAAAATATGAATGTTTTTCGGTAGCAATCTCGGATTAAAACGTCCATTTCAACTTCCGATAAATTACATTCATTTCCGTTAGGACAGCTGTTGATGATGTTTCGTTGCAAAGGTTAATTTGTGTGAAAGCGGTGAAACTAATAAAAACCACATCATCCCCATATATTAATGTTGTTATCCACATATACCATCTACATTTATTTATAGTACTCGTATGTATTCTTTATTTAAAGAAGTCTTAAACTAATGAGCATTTTGGTTTAACTATTTCATATTTTTGCTTTACTCGTGTTGCAAAGTTTGATTCCTCATATTTTATGAAATACATATAAAAAATAATTAATGTAAATATCCGCAAACTACATCCCATTGCATTTCAGATATGCAATAAATTCCAGCACGTACCTAATAATTCAAACGTTGTCGTTAAATCAAGAAACGGCATAACCGTGATTTACCACCGTACTACATGGAATGAAAAGTTCCGGGCTTCACACAGGCATGTTGCGGCTAGTATCAAAGCGTGAACGTCATCGTTAAGAGACTTGTATTAGAGAGCCTTTTTGCAAATTTTATGACCGTTCATTTATTAGTATTTAAATGACACTCGATTGTGTCAGAGAAGTTGCGGTTGTTTGCAAACGATAGAAGAAGACGAGTTTTACGTTTTGATAAAACATTGCCTTTTGATGGGAAAAAACACCGTCCACGCCTAAGAGTGACTGGATAAATGTTATTCTATATCCGTACCATCAATTGTAACTATGAAACACTTTTGCGGACTTCAAACGTGGCCGTACCAACACCAAAGGCGCTGAGCGTAGAGGAAGTCCCTCCGACGTCACCACACTGAAAAACTTAAAAAAAATATATTTGATCGTATTGCAAAACCAGAAAGCGAAGTTTCAAGAGATATTACGAGTATTTAGGTATGAAAAAGCTAACCGCGCGATGGGTGCCACGCAGAAACGCGTCGACGATTCAAAGCGCGATTTGGCCTTGTTCCGGCGTAATAAACAGAACTTTTTGCATCTATTCGTAACTATAGACGAAACATAGATCCACTATTATTCGCCAGAGTCCAATGGGTAGTCTTCAGAGTGATTAGAAGCAGATAGCAGCCATCCGAAGTGTTCAAAGTGTTCAACAGTCGGCCGAGATTGGGATTATCACGGAACAATCCATATTAATTATTTAGAGAAGGGAAGAACCATCACGATCGACTATTACGTTGTTTTAATGGACCGTTTGAACTATAAAATCAAGAAAAAACGAACGCATATGGCAAGAAAGAAAGTGGTGCTCCACCACGACAACGCACCGGGACATTCATCGGTGAAAATGGCGGTCAAATTGGATGAATTGCTCTAGAAATTGGACTACTATCCTCCGTGTTCTCCAGATTTGGCCTCCAGCGATTATTATTTGTTCCCAAACTTGAAAGATTCCTACAGGGAAAGAAATTCACGTCGAATGCTGAGGTTATCGCCGATACGAAGGCTTATTTTGCAGACCTCGACCAATCGTTTTTTTTTTCAAAGGGCATAGAAATGTTAGAGGTGCACTAGATTAAGTGTATTGCTTTAGATGGAAACTAGACCGAAGAATAAAAACATTTTTACGGTAACAAATTGATTTTTTCCTTGTCAGCCCACGAACTTTTCAAGTAGTACAGGACTATTCTAAAATGCAACACCTGCATTATAAAATTGCTGTTATAGTTTCGTTGAAATTAACGAGGGCAACGTTGTATGCATGTTCATGTAAGTTACAGTATTCCATCATGTCGATTTTACAGATCTCAACGCTATAGAAAAGCTATTCCCAAAAGAAGCAATAAGATATAGAGAACTAAACTTTATTAATTTAATACATTGACAGGGGAATTACATAGTTAAGAACAACTAACCACAATATACTTAACAAAATGTAAATAAAGAATAGTGGTAAAGTTTTACAAACTAGAATACGTTTACTTCTGTCCAGCTTTGTAATTTCCATAAAATTCTTTATATATCGGGGTTAGCTGTTCTTTCTTTGTCCATAGAAAAACATGACAGGATATAACAGGCCAAAGGCAATCCAAAAATATTTATTGCATATTTGATTTCCGACATGGCTTGGTTATGATTTGATCTGGTAAACATGTTTGTAGGATCCTCAGATGTTAGCTTAAGTTAGGGCGCTCATATTGTTATCTAAGAAAAACAAATCCTTGAAGTCTTCTTGTTATATGTAAATTACAGTAGTTTGTTTCGTCTTAAGTTTGAGACTACTTTAGTCCATTCTACCCTTCTTTTTCTATCCTTCTATTAGAAAAAATCTTTTCACCTTGTAAGAAACTGTTTCGTAAAAAATAACTTCAGCAAATTATTTTACATCTAAAAATAACTTGAAAATTGCAACAATTTTTTATTATTGTTCTCAATAATTGAGTCCTCCCACGAAAAAAACAACCAGAATGATATTTCTGTTGATCAATGTCGTGCAATAACTTTATTCCAGAATATCAATGAATTGTACAGAAAAGCATTTGTTTCAGATCTGTAAAATCTACGCGTGTTTAATATAGCTTAAGCTATTTCAGTATCCTAAGCTTTCATTTCGTGCAAACTGGCTAATCTTAATATGACTGTCTTTCGACTTTCCGAATTTTATTGAATATCGGAGGCATTCCAAATTTTAGTTTAAAGCTAAAAAAATTTCTTAGTATGTTGTTTTAGAAATTCGATATTGTGATAACGTTTTACCTAAATTTATATCTTACGACAGAAATTTGTGTGTAGTTTATGCCCTTAAATGGTGACTTTCTTGCTAGACCAAGATAAAATGTGTTGCCTTACCCTATTCCTCACAAAAAGTTTAACTCTATGGAGATGACTTTAATGAAATCCTTGTTCACCCTTCAGTTCATTAACATTTTCTAATTTATCAGTCAGTATATAGCTGTAGTGACTTTGGTGTGACTTAGGATGTCACAGAGTGTTTTTTGATGAACACGTAGCTTCTCGTTGTTAAAAGAAGGGTAATAAAACACCGAACATTTAGTTTTGATCGCACAAATTCGCCAAAAACAACGCTTGTTCGTCATACTTTAGACGTCTGGATTTTTCATACCGACGTCTGTACCTGACTAACATTAAAACAGAGCTACCTTCTACCAGCACACTGTATTCCGTAAATATTGCAACGATAAGTTACAACATTTTTTTGACCTGTCTCATCTTGTATTACTATTTCCGTTTATGTCTATTTATTTTATGCTTTCTACCACCATTCACTGTATTTTTCAAGAAATTTATTACGATTTTACGTTTTTCCACGGATCAAACTTTACTTTCGAAGTTTCCGGTGCTAGCTAAGTGTTTGAATTATCCCAGTTTATGTAATATGTGTTATGCAGTCTTATTTCGCGGATAACATGCTTTTCAAACATTTGTAATTATGACGTTTTTTAATCTAACGCTTCAATTAATCAAAGAAACGTTTTAATTTAACATATATAAATTAACATTAAATGTTGTCACAATATTTTTTAGGCTATGAGTTTTGTCTATTTTCATACTCCGAATATTAATTCCCTAAATGTAGATTAAAAATTCTTGAAGTTTTAGACATTTCATTTGTTGAATTAAAATTAAGATTTTATTGGATAACGCAAACTTTAGTGTTTAAATACTATAAAATATAAAAATTGCTTTCAGTTGTATATTTATCGAAGGAGTATAACAATTGTCCATAACGTTCCGTGTTCGGCGCATCCTTGAAACGTATTCTTCGAAACTTCACTTTGTTTATAGATTTGTATGTATAAAGACTTCTTTCTGCATAAATTCTTGCTACAGAAATTTTCGTTTGTGTATAAAACTCATCCACGGTGGGTTATAATTAATATTCGTATTTGTTCAGGTATTGTAAATACTTACTTTGGTTTTCTTTACATATGTATAGTTCTTACGCCAGGATTAAATTCATGGCGAAAGCGGCCCTCGCCCTTGTAATTTTATATTAAGCGGGAATCAAACTTCTTCGTGATAACCCATGTGCTGGCATCGCAAGACAACGCGTGGTTTGTTACATCGCGACGAAGTTAACACTGTCACCTTCACCTAAGTATCGCTTCCTCAGCTAGAACCGGATGCCCTTAGTTTCAATAATTCGCTTTACTGCCAGTTGCTTCCATTTCGATGGTTAGTGCTTGAATAAACTGTCAGTTAGCGCTATTCTTTACTCCTAGGTGACACTTAAATGATTCTTGCAAGAATCCAAAGTTATGAGTAAATCCTTAAATTTAAGTTTGCTGTTAAATTAAATGTATCTTTTGTTAAGATTTGCGGACATTGCATCCTACGACGACTTGCTTGGCGAAAAGATTTATTTTTTAGATTTTGTACGTAATGTTTCAACGCGTGTAAACCCAATTAAGTTATTTTAAATATTCTAACGATTTGTTTGTACGAATCATTTTTTTTGTACATAAATTCGTTATTTAATTTATTTTTATTACTTCTAAAACTTTAGCTTTGTGATTTTATTGGCACATATAGCGCTCAAGGTAAGTAAAACTTTTGTTTCGCCACGAAATTAGATACCAGTGACATTGATTAAGTTTTCAATTAAAGCTTATTTAAATATGATCAAATAAATTGTTGCATTTTGTAAATAAGATGAGTCATAATATGCCGTCCTACTAAATATCTTTATTTAGTAAAATTATAAAACCGCCACATTTTGGTAAACGGTTAGACTACTTTTGACTGCACTTAAAATTAGGTGTCAGACGTCAATTAAAATTAGGTAATCGACGATACGTATTACTCGTACTATTACAAAGGTTTATATTTTAACATGTCACGCGGGTTTGAAATATATGATTTCCTTAATCTAACGAAATTGCTTCAGTAAGTTGAAATAATTTTTTGAACCTCATATTATTTTTATTACTGTATTTACAAGGGTGAAATAAATTAATTTTTGCATTTCCGAGACTAAAACGCTACATTTACTGGCTTTTTTCCATAACTAAAGCGACATTAATCACAAGGGATTCAAATTTTACTTTAATTCCGAGGGAATGAAAGTACTTTAAATTCCGCATAAACAAAAATTATATAATTAAATTACATATTGCGGAAAGCGTTACTATAGCTCTTCGCTGAAATTTTACTTTATCCGGCTCTTTCGATTTCAAATTTTTCGGAAGTGCAAAAAATAATGTATATACGTCAGGACTAAAGTGCTTTTTAATCCCTCGAGAAATTATTTCTCTCGCTATCGGTCGAAAAAGGGGCACTTTAGTCCCTTTGCATATAATACACTATCATTTTGTTTTCTAGATTTCTTGCTTTACTGAATTTAACAAATTGGGTTCTCTTTCAGTAATTTAAATTATAAGTTCCAAGTTCGGTGCTACGAACTAAAAGTTCAAAGACTTTAGATACTTTCATCTTATGTGTATCTTTCTATGTCGTCCTATAACTAAATTTTCGCTTACATACAAGTGAAAGAAATTGCATTTGAACTGCGAGATAGTTATTTTGTCCTAGAAGTTCAAATGCCTTCTTCCACGCGTTGAATATGCTATTTTTTCTATGAAGTTTTAAAATAAATTAAAAATAGAGCTTTATTGCGTAAACTGCGCACCATGTACGAATTACGCATTGACAATTCAATTATGTTTTAAAGTAATGTTGATTTTTATACATAAATACATTGTGGCATGCTATTTTGTAACGCGTGTATTTATAAAAAAATAGCAGTCGTCAATTTCAACCACCCTAGGTATTGAAATGGAATTTCAACCACTGCAATCGATGTATAAATGACACACTTTAATATTAGCGAGTAGCAAAAAGCATTTCCTTTCTTTCAGAAATTGGGTTCTAAAATTCGTCCCCAGGAATGCGAAGCTTAAGTATATCCCGCTCCTTCAATTGAAGACTACCATACACCAGCCTACTCATAAGAGTTTAGCCTCGTACTTTTATTTTATGTCAGCTGATTCTATTCTGGGCATTCTAGCGTTGGTTGATCTTAGCTTGACTATAAACAATACTTAATATTTTCACCAACCTTGAAAGAACTTCCTTTTTACAATTAAAACTTAAAGTTTAAATATTAAATTCTGTACCACATAGCTGAGGGGTTTTGCAACATAAAATGACAATAAACACGGCAGATAATTAAGTGCAAATAACTTAATGAGAGAAGATCGTGAGTTATTGAAAATGATACGTTAGTTAATTATCCACCCGACTCAGTTTCGATAATAGTTAGAATACATGCGTTGCTGATTTTAGACTACGAACCTAGAGATGTAATATCAAAAACCAAAGCTAATAACGCTTACTCTAATCTACCGTACAACTTGGCTGTAGGGATACTTGAGATTATAATCTTAATTAATTACACCTAAATGGAGAGCTTAACATTATATTTACTAAACTTATCTGGAATAGAAAAGACCAAACTCCCAATAATAAAATTTGATAACATTTAACAAAACAGGCTATTTCCAAAAATCGGTAAATTTGCGTATTTAAAAAGCACTTAATTGACTATTAATATTTAAGAAAAACACTCAATCTTCGCCTATTTAAA
Source organism: Phrixothrix hirtus (assembly GCA_024586415.1). Taxonomy (NCBI): domain Eukaryota; kingdom Metazoa; phylum Arthropoda; class Insecta; order Coleoptera; family Phengodidae; genus Phrixothrix; species Phrixothrix hirtus. Next base: position 15,057 of record JAHWXV010652153.1, read on the forward strand.
TAAAATTAATTACCGAAGATAATTGTTTCACCACAATCGCACTTACGAATGACCAACTGACCCGACACAATTGTCTTAGGCAATTAATTTTACTTAAATATGCGATTAGACTTAAAGTGTAGGCAAGATTGTGTATTTTCCTTAAACAATTTTATATTTATGCCTATTGTATGATGATAGAACAACCTTTGCATTATTTTGATACTGAACCTCTTATTAAAATTATTGGCAAATTTAATGATTAAATCTAAAACTTACAAATAACACTATGACAGAAAGAGAAGGGCAAATATTAAAGCAGGGTTACTGTTTTATCTTTTTCCAGATAGTCAATAAATAATTTCAAGACAAACCCAAAAAGTTGTCTTCGACGTATTCCCGGTGCCAAGCTACTTTGGTACTTTGTACTGGTTAAAGAGCTTGACGTAAAATATTTGGGCTCAAGTTGACTTTGTTAACTTGACTGACTCGGCAGCCTTAGCTCAAAGGGCATGAATCATCTCTTACGTTTGGGTCTTGTTATGATTCTGTGATACGAATTCTATTTTAACCTGTATATTTTCATTTGATATAGTTTATTCAAATTAAGATTTCAAAATTTTCAATAAAAGTGTGGTTGTGTTTGTATATATATATTAGAAGTCAATTTCGTTATTTACACTATACAATCCTTAATTCTATCGTATGTATAACTCTATGGTTCTAAGCTACTAAATTTACCATGCATTTTATTCTCGTATTAAATCTATGCTACGAGATGGTGTTATAAGTGTAAAGTTATATTTCATTTCCCATGCAAAATTTAATATTGGTGCAAAAGTAGATTTCTGAAGCGATATTCAAGTAAAGGGATAATTTGCAAGGAGTTCTTTATTTATTATGTCTTTTGTGGGATACGAAATATAGAGTTCAAATGGAGGTGTCTCTTTATTTCGTGCTACTATATGACTATGTACACAACAGCGGAAGTGTCCTTTTACTATGTAAATAATCCTCTTTAGGGTTCTAAGGGAATAAATAATACATCGAAAGTCGTACTGAAGATCGTAAATCTCTAGATATATTTATGGTAATCGATTCTCTATTATAACAATCGGAAGTATCAAAGTGTTAATAGAGAACTGGGGCTTTTATGGGCGTAATGAAACGAAAGTCCTACTGAATCATTACAGTCATATGCATATAAACAATTGACGAGGAAATAGATTAATGGGATATATAATCCACAGGATATAGATTTAGGTAAGAGAGTCGATCGAACTCTGTTTATGATTTCCTGCTGGCTTTTTAGTCATTTAGTTGTCTTACTTTATTTGATAATGTGTTTTTCTGAAAATTATTGTAATATACTGGCAGCTTATAATGCCATCTTTTCAAGTTGCATTTTAATTAACTAATAAATTTTATAAATTTCTATGGTTATAAACTACCTTGATTATTAAATTATACTTTTGTCCACTAGGTGGCTATTTGACTTCAAACTCAAATAATTTACTAATTATGTTCAGTTGTATCTTTTAGCACTAGATCCCTGTTTGGTTTTATATTTATTTACTTTTCTTGATCCTGTGATGAAAGTACATTGAACTCACATTTCTTCAATCATACGTTATCTCAATTTAACACGAATTTGAATTTGTTTTCTATTTAATTATTTATTAATTATAAAATACTATAATTAAAATCGAATTTTCATTTTGTTCGAGGAATTCCTTCATGGGTTATATTTTGATTATTATTTCTAGTTACATGTAACATTTTGTAATTTAAATTACATTATTTAAATTTAGTTTTTTAATTACGTTTACCTTTCTTATTGTAATATTAATTGTCTGTATCGATATATTTTAATACAGAAAATATATATATCGATATAACAAGTAATTAAGGTTGGAAAAACGTGACACCGGGAGAAACAACCGTCTTTGCCTTTTTCGAAGTAGGATTAGCTTTCGCAGTCCATTCTTTAGTGTTTGCTGTTGCAGTGGTCGACCCATGTTTCGTCCATATTTATGAACCGCCGCCAAAATACGCCTAGTTTCTCTTAAACAACTGGAATAGGCGATTGGAAATTTTTAATGGAATGCACTTGTGATCCAACTTGAACAATTACAGCACCCAACGTGCGGATAGCTTTTGCATGCCCAATAATTCTTTTGTCGGTATATGACATATATCCATATTATCTGGTATCGCTCTGGCCGTAATTCGATGATCCTCCAGTGCTATTTAGTGAACTTTTTCGATGTTTCTGGTGGTGTTGGCAATTACTGTGCCGAATGTTCATCATCATCCAAACTGGTACGACCACTTTAAAGTCATCTGCCCATCTTTTCGCAGTGGAAAATGATGAGGTGAAGTCCCCGTAATTTGTGCAGGGATTATTCCCATTTCCACAAAGTCGCTGATATCGACTTACTCAAATAACTGTTAAACAACAACTGAGTATCCGAAATGGCTGAAACTTCTACATGTAGCTTTCAAGGCTTAAAAGATTGGAATAATAGAGCGCTTTTGATATGTAACGCCATCTTCATGTTAAGGTTCACAACATTTCAGACAGTGCTCGCTATATTTAAGAGTGTCATCTGAAATTTATCCTTTTGCTTTGTTTAATGTTTTTCTTTTATTGTCCCACTGAATTGTTAAATTGATTTATCTACATTATTGTGCTTGATAATGAAAATAGATATTTTCTTCGGAATATTGCATTTAAATTTTTTAGTTCGGGAATTTCTACTCAGTTATTAAGTTAATTTAAATCCTTTAAAGCTCTAGATTTTTAATTTTTGCAAGACTTTTTTCTCTACTAATTATTTATTGTTATTTTTATTTTATTAGCGTGTAATTCCATATTTAGTTTTAATATGTGGTGATGGTGTTGCTACAACTCTCTTTTCAGCTCTGTAGATTTGAATATAATAGCCTCTATTGGTGTAGTGGTTAACACGTTTGCCTCCACGCCTAAAGGAAGCGGGTTCAAACCCGATCGAAGTTGGTTCATTTTTCAGCGGAGAGAAATTTAAAAAATATAGTTTCTTCTCGGATAAGGAAATAAAATCGTAGATCACGTATCAATGTGATATTTGGTACGTTAAAATCCAAAATTCAACAAAATTTTAGTAAATATGACGAAATAATCGTAGTAGTTGAAATCAACATGGCCAAGGGAATTTTCACTTCCAGAAGTTTCAACCATAAAAAATAAAGTAACAATTTCACCAGTTATTGCTTTATAACTTATATGACTTTTAATTCGCATAAAAACACAAATTGTATTAGGTACATTGTAAAACATTTATTGATTTTAAATGAAACATTCACCTTTATAATCGCAATCTAATCCTTCCGCATTAAAAATTGTAATTTTCTTATAAACTTATTTTCTATTCTGAGGTAATTACAGGCGAAACTATTTATAAATTCAATTCAAGTACGACAAAGACTAGAAGCGAACGACAATTCTCTTTAATCTGCGCTGGTTAAAATTAATAAGTTTAAGTTATATTAAATTTAAAGGAACGATTTAGTATGGGGAAAATGTAACTCTTATAATTTTCTAACTGAGCTGTGTAATAATGAATTTGCTTTATTTTACCCCCTGATCTCAGTTCCATTACGTATTTTCGTGATGCTCTTTATGTAGGCGTTCGTTATGATATTAACGCTTTAGAAGCTTGTTTGGTGGCTGAAGCTTCACGAAGACAGGATATATTCTACATTAGAGAAGATATCAAGCGTAAAAGCACGCGTTATAAACCCCCAATCTACCCAAAGAATCAAAATTAGGACAAGTTAGAAACATGTAGACGAATAATTCGGGAAATATATGAAAATTTAGCACTAATTCGTTAATATTAAAACATATTTTAAGTAAATTTTCAAATGTGTACGAAATTGCCGCTCTCACGAAGCAATGATATAAGAAATGTGGCGTCTTTTCGAGGGCCGAAAGTTCCATTAAGGCGAGATAAAAATTAACACGTAATAAATATCAATTCAGTCTTTTATAAAAAAAATACGTGTAAAATATTTAGATTTATTGCAATTATGCTTAATCATTAATTCTAATATTTCCAAGCGATTTAGTTTTAAAGCAATAATTTTACACAATTTATATCTCTTGCCTTTTCTTTCAACGAAAATCACAAAATGTAGACGAGCGGCATTTATTTTTATGGCCACTAAATGTAAATGCATGTTTTGTATAATTCATAAAAATCCATATATGAACAATGATTCTTTTTAAGTTAAATCAATTTTAACTCAAAGATACAATTAATTGTTGTACTCAAAATTGGAATAACAATAAATCTATTTTTAAATTCTAGTTAAAACGTCGTGCATTTCTTTTCACAACATGCTTCGATTTACACAGGTTAGCACAAGAATAATAAAATACTTAAATCTAAGTTTCAAAATCGTAAAGCCATTTTATTTTATTTACTTTGACGTTGTTTAAATAAAAACCTCGTAATTAGTTTTAAAGATTTTCTGGAATATATCTGTACCTAAAGAAATCCAAAATACTTAAGGGTTTTACATTTTTACTACATAATCTTACAACAACTGTGTAGGTAAAAGCAACCTTATAATCAAATTGTGTCCAAAGTTCTTATAATTTCTTAGTGTAAATATTTCCTTCATCAGCAACTGATTGCTTTTTTAATTTCAAAACATACTCTAGTTCAAATCCAGTGGAAACATATAAAGCTTTAAAGTTACGCTACAGTTTCTAAAATATATTCAGGTTTTATAACATCAATCCAATTTTGCACAACATGTAATCCATTTCTGTTGATGCCATACCTCAAATAAGTAAAAATCGACAGAAAATTTACATTTTCATCTTAAAATCACAAACGACTTGAATGTAATATATTATGCTTCTATCCTGACTGAAACATCGAAAATATAGCGTCCATAATATATTCTATAATTTGTCTAAGACATCCATATAAGCGATTGCACACGAATGTAGAAATCTAACGGATTAAAGAAATGATGACATTCATCTGTAAATAGCAAGGTTTAAATTCTTATGCAATCAATCACGGTCGATAAATTTTATATTTCAATACAACATTATCTCAGAATTTGAAACCTTCAACTAAAACAATATTAAAAACAATACTCGATATATTGCCACTAGTATTACCATAACGTTGCTGGTATATCTGAAAAAAATAACACAGTAAATAAAACATTTAAAATCAAAACCATTTCTAATTCTCAAAATTGTTTGCGTTCAGTTTTAACTAATACCAAGCATTTTGATGAAAATGAAATAATTAATGTTGGATTGGAGAAAATGAAAAATCATTAGAAATGAGAGCTAACGAATACAAAAGGTACGTTAAGAACGGCGAATTTGAAAAATCTAAAATTGATGAACATTGGTTTGAAACAAGTCATACTATTTTTTAAGTAGATTTTAAAATTATCTTGAGAAAGTCTAGCACATTCAAAAGAAAACTTGGAGAAACAGCTTTCATAAAAGGCAAAGCATTCTGTTGATTTAAATAACCTTTGGCTTCCTTTAGTTAAATACAACGTTAATTTTTTAATCCCTCTTTCTAGTTTGATGATTTTTGTTTTATTTTTAATTAAACGGTCAAATTGATTTAATCACTCATTGCGCTTGTTAACGAACTTAGGATTTTTTCTTTGAAACGTTGTGTTTATTTAATATTACCGGTTTAGGCATTCCTTGCCCAGTTATTAAGTTAATTTAACAACAAAATTTTAGATATCTTACTTTAACAGCGTTTAGCTTAAATTTAGATTTTTGGTATATACAAGGGCGGGATGATAATTAGATGGCCATCAAATAGATGGCAGTACTACACTAACTATTAGCATGAAATTTTAAAGTTCCACGCTTAGGTTGGTCACATTAAAAATCTGACTTCAATCTGTCAAATAGTTTGTTGTTAGCAGTTTCATAAGGTGAAAGTATTTTTGTTTGTTTTACTATCGATAATATTGAGAAACATATCACCATTAAGTTTCTGTATATGAAAGGTTTAAAAAATTCAAATATTCTTGAAGAAATGCAGAATATTTTGGCTGGTTCTGATCTTTCATATACAACCATAAAAGGCTGGGTAGCTGAGACCGAGACGCCCTAGAACGGCCGCTACACCACAAATTATCCCAAAATCCACGATTTAGTGATGACATACCGCAGACTACAATTGAGCTAAATTACCAGTACTGTGGGTAGTTCTAAAGAGCAAGTTTTCAATATTATAACACAAAAATTAGGCATGAAAAAGCTATCTGAAAGATGGGTGCTGCGTTTACTCTTATTGGAGCAAAAACGAGTGCAAGTTCTACAGTCGCAAGAATGTTTGAACTGTTTTCAAAAAGATCCAGCTGATTTTGTGCGAAGGTTTACTACCACAGATGAAACAGACTTCATTACTACACCTTGGAAATAAATTGAAATTTAAGTGATGAACGCAACCAAGTTGATCGGCCCCAAAGGTCATGATTTCTAACCTTGAGCAAAATGATATTTATAGAACTCTACCTTATGCACCAAACTTAACTACCAACATTAAAGATTTATTTCGGCACCTTCCTGAAAAATTGCTTTTACTAGCATGTTTCCGATAAAAAAACTTTTCAGTTTTATTAAAGATTCTACCCCTAAATTGTTAAATAGCAACCTTGTATATCGCATTACTTGTAATACTTGTGGCCTTTACTATTTCGGTCAG
>JAHWXV010652198.1:0-12700 GCA_024586415.1 Phrixothrix hirtus
AGTAGAACTTTTTGAATCATAAAACTTTTGTTTGAAACATTTTTCTGTAAAACTTATACTTTCTGAGTTATTTAGGTGTATCCAGACTTTTGGGACACCCGTTGATTGTTATAAATTCTTAAATTTAATTATTATTTGTCGAATCCCATTGAGTGTCATATATATAATAGTACTCAATTTTTATCTTTAAGTTAACAATTACCTTTAGAGTTTGTTTATTAAAATTAGCTATGTTATTCACGTTAAATTTTTATATCGGTTGTATGTTAGGTTGCCTATTAAAACTTGTACTTAAATTGTTTCATTCGTTTTGTACCACCACTAGTGGATATAAATTAAACAAATCGTAACTTGCCTTTACTATGCCACTACTATGCGTTTGTCGAATATTTAAATTTGGATACAAAAGAAATTGTTTCCCACTCAAATTCAAACTTATTCTCTAAAATGTAAACGAACGAAATTTAAATTTACAAAAAATAGCGTTTTCCTATATAACACAACTCGAAACTTTCGTAGTCATAAAATATTAAATCAAGTTTAACATTAGATGATTTTTTGCCCAATAATTTATACAAATTAAATTGTTAACAAACTGTAAATAAAAATAAGAGAATGAAAATAAGAGAAAGTCAAGCGCCTCATAATACAAAATTCAAATTTTTCAATTATAACAACTTGAAACTTAGAATTAGATTTACCAAATAAATCTAAAGCTACTGAGTTGTTGTTTACATTAGAATAGGAAAATTTTGTTTAAACGTTTACCACCAAAGCTGTATGAATAATTTTTTGTGGTTAAAATTGACAAAAAATAAATCCTCATTTACTTTCAAGTGTATATTTTTGTCTATAGTTTCTTGATATAAGTGGTTGTAAAGTTTTATACCTCCAATACCCAATTTATGGTTTAATTTGTTCGTAATAAGCTCTGACACGAATCACTAGACACTAATTGAAGTTTAATTCTTCAGATAAGTTGATTAATTAGTTCATGTATGTATTCTTTAATTTTCATGTAGATTTACATTTACTTCACAGATGCACAGAAATTGTTTAACAATTTTCAGTTAATTGTACTGCTGGCTTTATTTATTATTTGAAATTCTTCACACCTCTTTTCGTCTTATTTTGAATATGATTTTAACTTTTTAATTACATTTTGAATAATTGTTAATACTTTACCACTACCTTATCTACCTAAGTCTCAACTAGTTTCTTTTAATCAATTTTTATTAAATTATAATATTTGACCAAACCATGATTTATAAAAGGCTAAATTGTTCCTAAAACTGCAAAACAACAAATTTTGAGAATTCACAGTAACTTTCCTAACCTTCGTACAAATTTGAAAAGGATCCAAAATTCAATATGATCGCCAGATTACTGGTTGTCTCTTAAGTCACAAAGTTTCAATGCACATGATTTGGAACATATGCGCATTTGAAAACCATTCCCAAGATCAATTGTTACATTGATTTATTATTCCAATAGAATTTGTCCAGGTAAGTCTTTTCGGTCCTAAACCATATGCTACGTATTTTTATTGTTGTACGTATGTCCAAGAAAATGACCTGAAACCACGGCACATATCACCCGCAAGCGTTATATCCCGAATTATGTCTGTATGAATTTACCACCAAGTTTTACACTGACAATAGAGTTCATATCCTTGTTAAACTATTTAGATATCTAAAACTAATTATAATTAACAAATCTTTCATAAGTAAAACTTGTACATATTTATATTACACGTTTACATTCAAAAATCCCCGCAAAACCTTTATTGGACTATATATGTATGTGTTAGTTGCTATTAATATTAAAATGATTGAAGATGATTAAAATTTCTGTGATTTTTTAATTTTATAAAACAACTGAATTTTTATACAACAGTTATACTACTTTTGGAATTTACAAAAAGGCACAAATATTAAATATTAACGTACTAACGGGCTTAAAAATGATACGCTGTGGTCCCTAAATAAAACCACTAACACTATATTTTAGATTTTGATTTTCGTCTGATTTAGGGTAATTCTTTCTAAACTCATCATTTAAATCACGTTTGGAAATGTATTTATTGGAGCTGTGTTCTCTTCTTTATTTCTACAATAGTTTTTTAATAAAATAAATCTAAACGAGAAGTGACAACACTGGTGAATTTTCATCAGCCCATGGACGACTTCATTCCTTTTCGATTTCGGACTTCGCCAAGGTCTGTGTAATTATTAATTTGTTTCTGTTGAATGCACGTTCCTTCACATTATAGTTATTTTACCCTTTGAACATGACGTCACTCTTAGGTTTGATTATCTTTTGTTATAGTATTTTTTGTACTACATTGAAATATTTAAATAAACAATTAATTAGACATAATTATTGTTTTATTAACTAATTGTTTGTCACAATTTGTCACAACATAACATAAGTGCCCAATTTGTTAGCAGATAGCGGGGATTTATACTTCTAACAGTATAGTTGCACAGAAATCTTAGACTTCGGGGCTTTTGAGGTAGTGAGATATTGGAACAAGTATTGTAATAAATAAGCAAGAGCTACGTGCTATGAATCGATTTTTGTGGACTAAAGGACTCACAGCCAAGAATATTCATGCCAATTACTTATCCCGTAAATCCGTGTACAATTGGATGAAATCGTTCAAGAAGGGGTATAGATCAAGTGATCGAAGAAGAACTGCAAGTGATGAAGGTTGGAAGAAAATCTGAACAAATTTATACTTGTTCAGTTTATTAAAGGAGCATCAGGGTGGCCAGTAATTCCAGAGCGGCATAACGTTAAAAGCTGAGGTACATAACTGACTCAAGCGGTAGTCCAAAGCGTTGCAGTAGCGGTTACATTTCGGGAAGGGGGTAAACATGGGAAAGTCAATGTATATTCTGATAACCACAGCTATCTCAGTGTTGCTAGTTAATGAAAATTGCTGATTTTACCGAAATGTATGGAGAAATCCATTATTTCGTTTGCGAAAACTTTTTGTTGTAATTTTAGGAACGCATTTAAAATTATTTCAATGTTTCATTTTGGATCACTTTTATAAGTTAATAATATGATTGCAGATATATTCATTTCATCAGCATTTAACTTGGAATTTATATATTTGAATCACTAATTTGCATAACTTAAATATTGGTAAATTTTTCCAAGCGATTGTTGCCTATATAAAGTAAAAATTACTTTTCTCAATTTGATTGAGCTGCTTGTTTTGCAATTTGAGACAATTTGTTTTTATTTCACAGAGGCAGTAGCCGTCTCCAAGTCGCTGTAATCGAATTCTGCAGTCATAGAGAGATTTACAAGAGGGCGTAAACAATTTAAATTTATTTACGGGTAACTGATTTCACGGAGTAATAGCCATTTTTCCTTTTTTTAAATTTGAATCGTGTTTTATTTTGTGATAATAGTTAAATATAATGAATAGATAGAGCAAGGAATTCAGGACTAACCACTGTTAACACAAAACACTTAAACTACAAAGATAAAAAAATTATTTATCAAATTAATTGTGACGAGTTCAGAGCGTCATAATAAAGTACTACTTGTATTAAATTAGCTATATTAAACAAACAAAACTAATACTGAAAAACAGTTAAATTCGTTTACTGAAATTCAACAAAAATGCATTAAATGATCTTAATATGTTCTTGGTAATTATACCAAAAGATGATGTTAGTATAGTCGTACTACAGTAGTATAATTCAAATTAGTACAAATTACTACAAATACAAGGTGAATCCTAAAAATAAAGATCAAATTTGAACAAAAAAGTAAAGAATAGAATTGTAGTACTCAAGAGTAGATGTAAATTAACTGAGGCCAGTAAAACGTTTGCGGTCATGACGTGTTAGATAAGGTTTTATAAAACATGCCCATAGCTAATTACGGCAAAGTCCTTGGTTGCTGTTTACAAGTTTGGAGTTACCAATTAGTTAATTAAACTTTCCATTCCATATTCCATTTCTAAATCTAATTTGTATGTAGAAAACTAAATGATCTTCAATCTAGGTTTAATTAAGTACATACAAAAACCAGTAAAAGGAAAATATACATCAATTATGTAAATTTAATTAATAAAGAAAGTTACCTTAGGTTTTGTAACTCATGAAAACATTTTAGGATCACCTAAAAGCGTCAAAATGGAACGTATGTTTAAAAGTCCAATGTAGCAAACAACGAGCTTTTTGGATACGGCTTTACGCTATTGAATTGGGTGGAATGTTATTTTACCAGAATTAACTGTTGTTAAAATATTTAAACGACAAAAGCTAATGAATTAGGAAATTAGTTACTGTAAAATTAATAGCTATTTTTATATAGTTACAATTTAATTGTAGTATTGATTAAATTTACTTTCCAATTATTTTGTAGCTAGGGTGCACAACAATCCTGCCTTCTATCATCTTTATATAATCGTTTAGATCTGGAACTGTATTGATATTAGGCGTTCCAAAAGCTGCTGCTCTTTCAATTATGAATCAAGTTCATCGGAGAAGCATTGCTAATATTCCTCGTAAACTTATTACCGATACACCCTATATACTATTCAGAATTATGGCTTTCTATTGATTTTTTGCTACTATCGCAAATATTAACTTGGATTAACTTTAGATATTCTCAAATTTCAACATAGGGATTGTTTTAAAAGAGAGGGCGATTTAATCATGATATGCAAGGATTACTATATACAATGCTGAAAGCCTCATATTTAAATAATTTCAAATTTGTCTTTAATTTAATCTAGCATTTTAAAGGACGCTAAACTCATAAATGTGTGTGGCGGGTTGAGATATGCAACTACAGAATACCAGTCCGATTTAAATTTATATTGAAATTGACATTTTGTTTAAATTTACCCTATATTAGATACGAGGACGGTCTGATAATTAACCGGTTTCCAAGATATGGCGCCACTGATCACCGAATGTATATTATTTCTGTCAAACACAATCTGTTAGTAGGTTGCATGTAAATTTTTAGCGCTATATGTCATTTAGTTTATGTTTAACTGCCATCAAAAGCGAACAACTTGTGATTGTGTTAAAATAATGGATAAAAACGAATTTCGTGCATTAAGCATTGTTTTTTTGCGAGGGAAAACCGCAAAAGAAACAAAGGAAAAGCTTGATAAATATTATGGCACATCTGTTCCAGCGAATTCAACTGTGATCTATTGGTTTACAGAATTTAAACGTGGTAGTACAAGCACAATTGATGAACGTCGTTCAGGTCGACCTGAAGTGACCACCAAAGAAATGATCGATAAAATCCATGATATCGTTATGAAAGATCTACAAGTGAAAGTGTGTGAGATAGCTTACATTGTAAACATCTCAAAAGGACGTGTGGATAACATTTTGCATAAACATTTACATATGAAAAAGTTGTCAGCAACATGGGTGCCGCGTTTGTTGACAATCGAACAGAAACACTGTCATGTGGTCATTTCAAAGAAATGCTTGGCGATGTTTGAACGTAATGCAGATCAATTTTTGCGTAGATTCATAACTGCGGCTACACCTGAAACAACTCAACGATCAAAACAATGGGTTGAAGCTAGTTGAAGTGCATCAAAGAAAGCAAATGTGGTTGCATCAATTGGAAGGGTTTTGGCGACTGTTTTTTAAGATGCACAAGGTGTAATACTCATCGATTATCTTAAAACGCAGAAAAAAGTCATATGAGATTATTATGTGGCATTACTGAACCGATTGCACGTTGAAATAAAGAAAAAACGACCACATTTGACAAAAAAAGTGCTTTTCATCATGACAACGCACTAGTTCACACATGGAAAACTCAACAGAAATTGGATGAGCTACGTAACTAATTGATTCCGCATCCACCATATTTTCCTCATCCAGCTCCCTGTAACTACTTCCTGTTCCCAAACCTGAAAAAATGGTTTGGTGTAAAGAGATTCAAATCAAATGAGGAAGTGAATGTGAAACTGATGCATATTTTCGAGGACTTGATAAATCGTACTACAAGGATGGCCTAATGAAATTGTAAGAACGTTGGAATAAGTATATCGACCTAAAAGGAGACAATGTTGAGAAATAAAATGAAATTTTGAAGAAAAAGTTGTGTTCTCATGTTCAAACCGGCTATTTATCAGACCACCCTTGTATTCGTTTTCAATTATTTTTTAAAAGATTTCAATTCACTTCAAATGTTAAATTCATCTTTACATATTATATTAAACCAAGAATTTTGATTTGATTGAGCCACGAATTCATTCTATATTTCAAAATTTAAAAACATCTCTCTTCTGCGGTTTAAAGGAAGAAATTTTATAAATTATTACTCTGTGACCTAGTTTAACAAACTCAAATTAGCTATAAGTCAACACAAAATAAATAAGCTGTAGTACCTAATTGATATCTGGCAAGCGAAATAGATTGTAAAATTTAATTGATTATTAAACAATTTCAAAGGAACAGTTTTATGACTACCGTAATATCAGTTTTTAGCATCATACAAATAATGTGCTCGTACCTTATTGTAACGAAAACCATTCAGAAGTTTTATGAATATGTGCATTTATGGTTGATTATTTCAATTGTTTGTAATGTTGCAGTAGTTAAACATTTGGCTTAAATAAGTTCCACAGATATATATGAATGTAGGTTTTTGTGTCTGATTTAATTTGAATTCTTTGATAGCAAAATTAAGCATTTAATAAACATTAACTATTGATATGGTTCCATTTATGCTTTGTAACGCAAACAACAAAAACTAATAAAACTTTAAATTGGAATAAAAATGAAATAAAATTGCATTTATTGCAACCGCATACTATTATCGAATTTAATGAAAATACCTACATACCTACATGATATAATCATCACTCGCAATTAACATCAGAAAGAAATGAGACGATAGTGCTGCTGCGACCTATAGATAGATAATTTCTGAACTTCTTTATTTTAGTTGTGAATATTTATATAATATACGCACGGTAGAAAGGCAATGGATTAAAAAATATCTGATTACACTTCGAAATGCATCTTAAATTGTTATATGTAGCAGAAAGAACTTGGGAACACATGCTTGCTACAGTTGTATCGTATTTTAGTAAAGGCAAAAAGGAAGTACTGCATTCCAAGCCTATGCATCAGATATCATTAGTATAATGATGAAATCTCAAAAGAGGGACGAAATACGAGGGTCATGCTGTAATAATCGGCATTCTCGCATTTTAACCCTCACCATTCAAAAGAGTAAACCTTACTATGGTAATGTACAAACATGCATATCAAACGTTTTAGTCAGTCCTATTCGAGCACTGAGTTACTACCACTGTGTTAGTAATTTTTAGTTAAGCGATGATTTACTACGATTACATATAAGGTTTAAACCAGAGGAATGTTTGATAAGTTTGCAGGCGCTATTTGGAGACTCTTCGCCTTCACGTATCACAATATTCGCTTAGTACGCTGAATTCAAAAGAAGACGGCAGTCGCTAAAAGACTATCCCCCACACCGGCAAACCACAAACTGCAGTTACCGCAGAAAAAATTTAGTGAAAGAAAATCGACGAGTAATATATCGTGGATTAAAGATAAACTTTGGACTTGGGTCGGCATCAACGCAAACAATATTAGACGACTACCTTGGCCTTGTTAAGTGCTGTTCATGTTGACTACCACATTTGCTTACGAAAGCTTAAAAGATTTGCAGACAAATTTGTTGATTTTGACAACATCACATGCGACAAATCATGGATAGACCACTATGATCCCGAAACTAAACAACAGTTAACTGTGTGGTGGCTTGAAAATGAAGAACCACCCACAAAAGTAGGCAGATCTTGAAGTTTCGGTAAGAAAATGGTTGCCACTTTCTTTTCAAAAAGCGGACATGTCAAAACTGTTGCGTTAGAGGGATTTAAAATAGCTACCAGCGAATGGTATGTTACTGTTTGTGCCCCTCAAGCACTTATTGCATAGACTGAGAAACGACCAAACACCGGATTGCGTGGTGTGTTATGGCATCACGATAACGCATCATCCCAAACCTCGGTTAGAGCAACTGAATATTTCGCCGACTCAAAAGTTATAATTTTGTCACATCCACTCTATTCACTAGACCTGGCGCCCTGCAAAAAAAGAGTTGTCTGAGATTTTTCATAAGTGGTTTATCCGCATGTACAAAAATATAGGTAAAGGGGGTTATTTCGAAAAATTGAAATAAAAAAGTTTAACAAGCCACTAATTTTCGGATATTCCAGTAATTATAGCAAGCATTCAAAAAACAAAGAGTTTTTCTTATTTATGCGAGTGACTAAAACAATCCGACAAAGCGTCTTCCACTTTGTGTATCTTAACCTAACTGTGATTGTAAAATGTGATTTTTATTTTATATACAAGGTGCCCGGGATATAAGCCACTATTTAATATACGTGTGAACATAAAAATGCAAAAATTTTAATCTTGTTCGATACTAAAATTTTACATAATTTTCACGGAAAAGTTAATTACAAATCCGTGCCTGTAACGGCCTGTGTTGTATTTACAACACAAGAAAAGCTTTGTCTTATTTATTTGATATCATATTACTGTGCTCTAATTTGTTTATTTTACTATTAAGAATGAAATCATGAAAATCATGAAAATAATATTTTTAAAATTACGGATTTCAATTTGTCTATTGTGTGATAAATTTCTATTGAATAATTAATTACATCAAAAAAGAATTTATAGTAAACTTTTACCTTAAACAAACATTTTTTATGTCGTAGCTTTGAAAATAATTAAATATAAACGTGGAATGAAATGGACTACAAAGTAGAACTCTTAACATTCATACCTACATACTAAATCGTGTAAAAATTACAAACAATGCAAATATGTAGAATTCCTACATGGAACCGATGTACAATTGTCGGTGGAAAGGAATTACTTCTACCAGAGCTTGTAATGAAAGAATGCCCATCTTTTTAACGGCTTTAAAAAAATTATGCATTAGTTTGCCTGTGAAGGAAGGTGTATCATAAAAGAAAGTGCTCAAAATGTTCCTCATTTGCGCGAATACACGTGTTTATTACACATCGACACAGATATACGCGTATACGTCCAAATATAGCTGCTTACCCATGGATTTGCACCGCTGATGCAAAAATACATCGCTGGAGATCTTGCTGATTTACAATTGGCTTGCCATTGTAAACAATGCTCTTCATATAGCCCCAAAGAGGTAATGGAGGGGATTTAAATTGGAGTTACGAGCAAGTCATGAAATACAACAACCACGTCCAATACAAGTTTTAAAATTTGCGTTTAAAAACGTATATATAACACTAGCGATATGGGGTGGTATTCCATTATGCATAAATCACGTTACGCCAACGTATGCTGAAGAAAATTCAAATAACTTTCTCCGTTAAAACGTGTAAGTAGAACATGTGGACCTAATAGTCACCTATAATCTCAGCCCAGGTATTTATAAAAATTGTCGATGAAAATTCTACCTGTGCGGATTTGCATCACCCCAATGATGTAGATTACGTAAATTTTAAATTCTATCCCTTGTGATGTAACGATCTTTTTTAATCAGTAGTATTTTAATGAATTTCAATATGTCAAGTGGAATTAATTAATTTGCGCCTTTAAATTGTCCGGTATTTAGTTGTGAGATCCATAAATTTGGTTGTAAAATAAAAATATGAATGTAATATTTCAACTAAGTGCGCCCCTGTGTTTTGCGAGTATTGAGATAAAGCCGCCGCAAATGCGATACGAATTTAAGTGTCAGTATTAGAAGGCCATTGGTTGAAGATCGTTATCTAAGACTTCGCACTAAATTTCTAATCATGGTGTGTTACATTGTTTGTTAGTTTATTTTCTTTTGGTTGTATCGTGCCATGTTACGCTATCATGGGTAAGTTTGATTCAGTTTGTTTAAATCTCAATTAATTTCCATCATTAACTATAGCAACAAGTACCGGCGCGACTTCATAATCATGGTTCTTCTAATTTTATAAAAGTTAGAAGAAAGTCCTATTTGTTATCATCCGTCGCTTTCTTGTTGGAAAACCTAATTAACAAGGTAAATTAGTCTTGGCGATATGAATTTGGTTAGATCCGTCAAGGTGCAATAAATTGTTGGCTTTCAACAGAAAAAGACTACATCTGGCAAGCCACTCAGGCTGATGTCGTCGTCGTCACTCTTTCATACGAGGCCCAGGTTAGTCTGTCTTTATTAGCCGTCATACGTTTCAATCCGCATATGCTGACAAAAGTTTGAATTTCAACTTTTTGCGTTATTTGATAATCATGTTACCAATTGATGTCCTTTACATTTTAAAAATAACGTAATTGCTAAATTATCAACTTTTGGGAATGAAAATTCATTAGTTCAAATATAGTATATTCGATAGCGTAAGAAGCTAACATAATTTTAGAATTTCACTTTGAATAAATCGTTCAAGTAACGTTCACCGCTACCTCTTATGCTCATATTCTGTTCGATTAAAATTAAGACAAAATTTAAAGTAACTGATTAAAGAAGTTTGTGAATTAAAATAAATTGTTTTGCTCAAGTTTTACTTCCGCATAGTTGTATTTTGAGTTTGTTTACACAAATTATAAAAATAGAATATATCGTAAAATTGTCTAGATTTTTAGTACGTTATATATACGAGGTGTGACGTTAAAATTTCATTTGCAAACGAAATTTCAACGACGATTAGTTCAGTTATTGTATTTGCAACAAATATTTGAATATTTTAGAAAAAGTAAAAGGTACAGAATTTATTTAAGCTATTTATTTTAAATTGATTTTTAATATTTCACTTCTTTATGTTTAGATACAATATATGATTTTTGAAATTTGCATCTTATAGCACCTGTCAAGTTATAATGTTAGAATATCGATAATAAATAACAACTGTTTCTTCTTCTCTAACGTATTTAACGTTAGATGTCGTCCACCTAACGCTATTAGTTTAGTTCACTGTAATTTTTACTACTGTTTTGTTTTGTAAAATTAATTTTTGCTTTGATGTGCGTTAACGGAGAGAAGTAGTTTGTATTTTGTTTTCGACTATCCTAAAGTATTTTATTTTTGGGAATGTTAATTGTAACATAAATTTCTTATCACTTATATCGGGTGGCCTAGATTACGTTAAGGTAGAAGTCAAGAACTTAGTTTGTCAGTTTGGTGTTCCGAAAGGGATAAAAATTTAAAAGTAGCTTTAGTTAACATTGTTATTCTTTTTTTGTTTGTATTTATTGCTGAACTCGCTCACTGTAATAAACTAATGTCTTGCTTTACTTCAGTTTATTTCATTTCTTGTTCCAAGAACCTAGATTTTCTTTGGGTTAGGATAGCACCAGGACTCAGAAGCCGTCGTTCATTTTGTCGTGTGAGGTGTACGTACGAGGAAGGGAGATACATACGACTGGCGGCCTTTACAGGTAAATGATTTTTTCCTCTTCCTACAAGTACCATCTGTGAATTGACGACGAGAGCCACAACCAGCGTTACAAAGCCGCTCACGCCCCTCTCCGATTAATTTCTGCTAAGTTAACCGCGGTAAGTTTCGTTTTCTATTACAACACGAACAACCGAAGGGTTGTTGTAAGATTCTACGTGACAGGGAAGTAACGTTCATCTGTAATAGTATATTTCGATACAAGATCTGTAAGGGACTTATAACAGCTCGAGAAAAAGTTAGAAAAACAAACGCAAAGGGTCGGGTTCTGTTAATGTTCAAGACCCGTTGTGCTAGTGCACGTAACGATCGTGTGCCATACATTATTTTTTGAGCTAACAACTATCGCCTAATTACGACAATTTGATATCAAATCCTTACTCCGTTGCATAACACTTCAATCGTAACAGTTCAGGAAATATACCAGAAAGTGACAATCAACATAGCAGGTAAAAATGTACAAAAACAGGTCGGAAGCCCAAAAAGAATATTTAAGCAGCAAACTATACTTTCCGAGCTTATGAATGTCGAAACCATGTAAAAAAACCAACCCGCTCTGCACAATCAGTAACATCTAAATACTTGCACGTGTCGCAAATGATACTGATTCAATGAGTAACTTCTTAAAATGTTTCTCACAATGTTTCGAGTGTTTATACCAGAGTTTCCTTCCACTAGTTTTATTCGAGCATCTTTAACATCCACTATCCCTTCGGCTTATTTTTCCCGCGGGATCCAAAGTTAGGGCAAACTGTTCCCAAATCTCGCAGTCTATGTATCGTGCTTGAAATGGAATTTCGCGAAGGTTGTCTGCAATTTGGAAAGCAATCTCGATAAAGGCTAAGTACCTGCGATCTTTCTAATACATTAAAATCATATTTACCAATTGGTGCTTTGTATAATAGATCATATTCGGTAGGTTGACAATTTTGAACGACCAACTTATTGTTACGCCTATGGTACTGATGTAGAGATCATGTAATAATGTGAACCTATTTGTAGCGGTGACTCCCATAACAAATGCATATTATATGTACATTTGGTTAGTAATTTCCTCGTCCAACATAGTAGACCAAGGCACAAAACTTTAGTTGTAAATATTTTGAAAATTATGCAATATAGACATTTATAAGCATTCTTGATCATGACTACCAAGATTTATCTGCTGTTAAAGTAATGCCCCTTATATCCCGGACATCCTGGTTTTATATATATATATATATATATATATATATATATATATAT
>JAHWXV010652202.1:0-11937 GCA_024586415.1 Phrixothrix hirtus
AATGCAACTTAAGAAAATGAAAAGAACTAAAATGAATTTTATATACACGATGATCAAAATATTAAAACTAAAAATTAAAATGTGTGCGCCGACAATGACTTTGTAGTTAAATCAATATTTATTTGTGCACATGCAGCTCCACTGATAAAATACGTCGCGGCTTTTGTAAGCGTGGATGCGCCGTATATAGTTATTTTTATTTAAACCGTCAGATGTAAATCAGTTATTCCTTTTTTTCATAATACTTTGAATTATTTCTAAGTGGGTTTTGCTTGTTAACTAAGATCCAACTTACCGCGCAGTCAAATATCTTATTGATAAGGGCAAAGAGTATGTCATGAAAATAGTCAATTTCACGTTTTACTTTATAACTTTGTTAGAAATTAGTGAATTAAGTTTTTTTGAAGTTACCTTGTATATGGTTAGTATTATAGAAATTTTGTGTAATTAACCTGTACTTTTAAATATCAGTGTCCTAATTGCTAACTTGCATCAAGTACGCTAAATATTTTTATCCCCTCCAAGTATGCAAGTGTAAATTTTAGTATACTTTTCTAAAATCGTGTTCAAAATCATGTCCGGCAGCGGCATCTAACGGCTAATATAATATGCATTTTCAGGTGTAAAATAAGTTCTCTGTTTGTAAAGTAGAATTTTTGGCTCTTTTCGTGTTATAAATCGCAGTGCTTTGCACAATACAGCTTGTGCTATAATCTTGCTGCTGGGCCAACACACCAGTTTTACGTAAACAACTATGATTTTTTTCAAATGTTTTTAAAATACTAACGAAAATACCTACATTTAAAATAGTTTTCAGTCATTGCAAACTAAAATAATTAATACCCACGTGAGAATTCAAGTTTTCAAGTAAACTAGTGGTAAAGTAAGCAGTATAACCCAAGCATGCATTCGAGCCTATTTTTTTGAATTATGATTTTAAGATCAGTTTTTAGGTTGCATTTCAGTGGAATTTGAACGTATAGGCGTGGCAAATGTGACAGGGACAATAACTTGAAATTAGCATGCGTTTAAAGCAATTCGGACGCAGCATATATTGTACATATAAAGAATCCATAGTAAATTTATATATGAAGAATATTAAACAATATACAGGGTGAGCAACATAAAACCGAACCCATAACTTAATCCCTGCAGAATTGGTAAATTATGTTGGAATGAAATTTTATGAATGATACGTAATTTAGATGTTGCATTTATTAACGTTATTGTTACAATAGATGTGCAAAATGATCATCCTGATAATCGATACGCTTTTGTGCTCGACTAATCATACTGAGGGCCGTCTGACGCAAAAAGTTGTTGTCAATTGTGTTGATTTCTCGTTGAATGTTCATTTTCAGTTCATCAATATTATAAAGATTGGTTGTATAAACTGCCACAATCTAAATTTGGTTTAAGCCCTGGAGAGGTGTCACAGGCTAAATTGACAATAAGGCATGTGGCAGAAATCACGAGTGTTTAAGTGCGGCCGCCAAAACTTCAGTGGAGCGAGGTGTGGTTCATCGGTACTCGCGGGGCTAAATACTGTAGAAATAATAACTTTAAATCGGTAAAAGGTGGGCGTCACTGTTCTCAAGACAAACTGCAAACAGGCGGTGTTTGGGAAACACCCTGTATATTACGATATTAATGACCTACCTTCAAGCGGAGACAGACACTCTAGCGGTACTGCAGATACTGGATTAAAACTGAAAGAAATGTTATAATGCTAAAGATGATCATTTAATTATGATCACTCTGTATACGAAAATCAATGAATAAGGCTAATTGAAGATTTAAATAATAGTTACGTTACTTGCAAAGAAATTTAGAGCGTAATGTGCATTGAATAAAATAACTACAGGCTGGTTTCAAAACTGACAACCCGATATACGATTTAATTAATTAATTGAACTTTACATTCTTTTAAAGAGAAACGTGATTCTTACTCAGAAATAAATGCTTTATGACTTTTACTTTTAATAATTCGCAAATTACTAATTAACTTTTTGCACGCGCACTGTAAAACTAAAATGGCACTTTAGGTTGTACGTCGATAAAATAATAACTAAAATTGAGCATAAGAACATCTTTATATAATTTTTGGTTTGCACAAAAATACGCAAATGCACATATAACGTCAGTCATCAAATGTGAAATAGGCAAAACTTATATTCTAAAGACACAAAACATTGGCTAGCAAAACTAGGCTCGTGTCAATTTATTTACAAAAACCAGCTGGCTGTTACAATTGGAAGGCCTGAATGATAGGACTAATTTAGAAATGAGTTCTAGGTTTTTGCTAACGACATAACAACATTTAAAGAAAAAGAAACGTTATAGTAACATATAAACAAAATGGGTACCCAGGGTATTTTAAACAAAGGTAATCCTAAAACTAACAAATTTACATACAAAAATAATGTATTATAGATGGTTAATCAAGATGATTGAAATTAGAAACGTAAAACGCTTCACTAAAGCAAATTTTAATTCAACGCTACCGCCAATACTTTAAGTTCGTAATTCATTTATTTTTGTACTATTTATGTGAAGCAGACGGTAACGTCCTTTACCTAACTTTACGCAAGCAAAACTAGGTCAGTGGATGCAAACGATTTGCGCAGGTAATTCTTCGTTGCTGGAATCGGAATAAGCCTTAGAAGAAGCAAAGAAAATATAAATCACTTACAGGTGGATGATTACTTTAAATGCGGGAAGCGGGTAAACCTCTTATTTTTAGGAATGATAACCCCTCACGGGTGGAAAGATGCATCCACAAAGCAGGCCGTGTTTTCATTAAAGGACATATCCCAATTATTTGGAGTTTCTGCCTACGGGTCGAAAACCAGGCAGATACTTAATTTCTTTAACAAAAGCCCAAGTAGTTACCTAAAACAAATATAAGAAGATACCCCTGAACAAAACTTAATTCTTTTCACTACATAACACCAACGTTACTTGATGGTTACTTTCTTACTACCACACCTGAACCCCGCGCTACGAATTCGTTATCACGGAGCTGCACCTCTCCCCCTCGGATTAGATCATACATTTCTTAGCACGCAGCAAGAAAATATCTTTACACAAGCTTCCCATGAGAAGTTCATATTTTTTTAAAACGTTGGCCGTAAACCCCGGCGACATGAATGCTGACGTGTAAATTAATATTCCAATTGCCCTGCTAAATATTATATTCGTTTCTGCATTTACAAGATGCATTATTTACTTAAACGCCTATCCACTGGGATTTTTATGAGAATCAGCGATCTATTTCTTACCCTTGAAAAAGTACTTGGCTACAATGTAGTTACATATTATAAACACAAAGCTGACGTAAGGGTCTATATAACTGGAATTGAATTCTATATTTGTATTTGATTTTAAAATATTAATTTTGTTTACTATACGAGGTGCATTAAAATAGTTCAATATAAAAGTCAAATTATTATTTAAATAAAAGGATGTTTTAACAACTTATGAATTAAATCTGATTTTAATTAAACTCTTATAAGTAAATAATGTAAGTCGTACTACATACTTATGTTTTAATGATTTAATTAACGTATTTACAACAAAAGACCAGCGAGTGCTGACAGAGGCTTATAAGAGCACTTTCCAGGAGAAAAAGCGAAGGTGTGGATTCTCAATAACTATAGTTGTTCTGTGGCAATTACCTGAAAAAGAGGTTGTAATACCTGAAAATCGTCAAAGATAGATAAGAGGGCGGCACTAGCTTTATTCGAAATTAACAAGGAAGCTATAAACGGTAAGAACGACGAAGAATAATGATATAGAATTGTTGTAGACAAAAATGGTGGCATTGAACAGGATCGTTCGTATGACTGATTACGTCACTGAATCATATAATGTCAACCATCGTATTTACATAAACGTTGAATAAAATATTTTCAAAGACCGCTGTTACACTTTGTTTACCTTAAGATACCTGAAATTAAAATTGTCAATTCTAGAAATAAAGTACTGTGAAATCAACATTAATTATAATGAGTCAAAATAATATGTCACCGATGATGTAAATCATATCACAATTATAAAACAATTTTAGTAACCAAATATCAATTTACGTCGAGGTCCGCATTTACAAAAGAATTGCAAAATTATTTCTATCTTAAAATTTACGCACTACTTCATTGAAACTTTTATAGCGGTTAGTTGATCGTGTGAACAAGTAAATAAACTTTGTCACATAGGTCACCCTGTATATCTAGACTATTACAAAAATTGAATCAATTAGATTCATTTTACTACGTGATTACTGCACTGAATCTAAAAGTTTTGAGATGAAAACTACCGCATATTTTGTTTGGAATACTATATAAATGTTAATAATTTTATTATGCAAATTACTAATTAAGTCAATACAACGATCTCTTGAAGTTTAGACCAATTTTCCGAGTTACTTTAGTAACGTAAAAATCACTAACGCCAGCCTGGTTGTATGATGTCGGGTTTAATATATAGAAGAGCTTGCATTTATGATTCGATCTACCTTATTTTAATTTCCACTAACAGAATCCCTTTTACCATAGGTGGGAAATGTGCTAATAAATGTTTCCAAATATAATTCCCCAAAAACGGGATGCCGATAACTTGTCTGATAAATCATCGACAGCTAAAATGCAGGAACACTGCACAATTATAATTTGAAGGTTTCACATTACTCAAAAGAACAAACTCTTTCGTCTAAAATTTTTAATCGAGCTTAAACATGACCGTACTTTTACGGTTCCAAAATGAGTCCCCTTTTTACTTTAAAAGGACCCTACGCGATAAAAAATCTAGATCTTTAAAAAGACCATTTGCGTGACTGCATCATTGCGATAAAACATCCGAGTCTTCTTGAAGTCTACAAGTTACGCATGCCAACATGAGTGATGTCATTCTTAAAGAATGTTAGTGGAAATGTT
Organism: Phrixothrix hirtus; assembly: GCA_024586415.1. Taxonomy (NCBI): domain Eukaryota; kingdom Metazoa; phylum Arthropoda; class Insecta; order Coleoptera; family Phengodidae; genus Phrixothrix; species Phrixothrix hirtus. The sequence goes on from JAHWXV010652202.1 coordinate 4,932, forward strand.
AACATTTACGTCATTGTTTGCAAACAAACTACGTAGCAACTTATATGTAAATTTCATATGGAGTGATTTCTTTAGCTAAAATAATTTAAAATGCTTTATCATATTTAAAACAGTCCCTAACAAATCTGAAGAGATTTTTAATGACTAAAATTCATTAAATAAATAATTTAAATAGGGTTCTCTTATTATAAAGCGAAACAAGGAGTTGATTTATTTTAAATTCAAGTTACTTAACAATGACCTTGATGACTAACTGCACTATGAAAAGTACGACGCGTTACAACCCATACGAGATGCGTTCAAAAAGTCGATTACTTAAAATTGATCTAAGTATTTATTAACTAAATTTGATATATAGATATAAACTTAATATACAGAATGCGGGGAATTAAATGGCGGTTGCAGAACTCTCTCCTTTAAGTATCCCAAAAGAAAAAAATCGGAAGTAAACTCTGGGGAAAATGGACGCCACCGTCCACTACTGATAACCCGTTCATTTGTGAAACATTTGATGTGCGACACGTTGCTCCGTCTTGTTGCAAGCAGCTGTATTCTTTTTCATTATCAGTTAATTGCACATAGAATTCCTCGAAAATTGTGAGGTAGATTTGTGTATTGACCGTCCGGTCAAAAATATTGGTCCCATTATAGGATTATCGGGAACGGCACACCAAAAACCAATTTTCTCATCGTGAAGTGCATGTTCGAATATTTTGTGAGGATTTATCGCCATCCAATACCTGGTGTTCTGAGGATTAACATGGTTGGGTAAATAAAACCATCCCTTGTTTGACATGAAATACAATATCGGGTCTATTTGTCCACCAGCAATGTTTTAGAGAAGCCAGTTGCAATAATCAATTCGTTTCGCTTTGTCTGTTTTCTTCAGTTGTTGCACAGTTGTAACGCGGTATGGTTTCAATTTTAATTCATGAAGAATTGTACGACAATATGTGTATTTAACACCAGAATGTTGGGATAACTTGCGTACTAATTTTTTTGGACTTCTTCCAATATCGGTAATGGCCTATGGAGTCCTAACGGAAAAGTTGCCTATTTCGTTTTGCATCTGCTACCGAACCTCTTGTACGCCATTTTTTAACTAAATCGTATATGATAGTCTGCGCTGGGATACTGGCTTTTGGAAATATTTCTACGAACATTTGACGTGTTTCTTCACACGATGGAGAACGAATACAGCCCTCAACTATAGCTATTCTCTCCTGAATTGAATACGGCATTTTACATAAGCACTCACACTACTGCACTGACTGCACTGCACTGACATATAACCATCTGATAAAGGGCAACAACAATCAGTAGTAACATACATCCACTAGTCGCGCTAGTAACTCTACTGATTCTGCAGCGATTACGTTATGGGTTCGATTTTATGTTGCTCATCTTGTATTATTTTTATATCGTTAAAATAGTTAGTATTAAAACCAATTTTAATTAGTTTTTATGTTTCAATATACAGGGAGTTTGAAAAAGAACTCCCTAGTTTTAATGTGCCCTAGAATCTGTACAAAATAACATACACTATTCTAGTTTATGGTGTTTGATTCACCAACTGTCAAAGTTTTGCTCCCGTTAATACGAGAATTCAGTTTTTGCAGTTGGCAGCCCTGCTTGACTTTGAGGATAACGGCGCCAGTGCTCAGTTCAGTTCAGACGTTCAGTGCAGTGCAATGGCCACTCTGCAACAGAAGGCGCAGTGTGTTATTTGGCTTGTGCAAACTGAGTCTGTTATAACAGTGCAATGTAATTTTAGACGTCAGTATGGTGGTGAACCACCTACAGCAAAAACTATCCGTAATTGGCTAAAGTATTTCAAGGAAACCGATAGTGTTTTAAAAGCGAAATCGCCAGGTAGACCAAGATCTTCTGAAGCTACTATTGAACAGATCCGTGTTTCCTGCGTTCGGAGCCCAAGGAAGTCATTGGCCAGACAGTTACACTTGCTATGTTGGTGAATACGTGGCGAGAAGTGGAATATCGTCTCGACGTATGTAGGGCAACGAACGGATCCCACAGTGAAGTTTACTAACATTAAAAAAAAACTTTCATTGTATGTACTCGTTTATGTAGTTTTTAATTCATTTCACCATTAAATTTAGACATAAAACTAGGGAGTTCTTTTTCAAACACCCTGTATATAAAATTGATATTTAAATTGCAGATTTTCAGATAATTTTAAATCTTATATTTCACTTTAAATTATAGATTGTTTAGACTGTTTAGACTAGCATATTGGTTGACTTATGATGACCATACGCAAAAAAAATCCTTTAGGTTTCGTTACTTACAAGGAACAAAGATGCTTAAAACTGGCAATGAAAGTCGCCATGTTTGTGGATTTGAGTTTATAATTTAATTAGCATTGAGCATCGACTATTTAAAATAATATTTTGTATTATCACAAGATGATATCTAGATTTAGCATACATGTGTTTGTGCGTGAGGATTAATTAATTTAATGTTCTACGTGTTTGTTATCAGCAATTTTTCTACTGAACTCTTCACTGCTTGGTTTTATTTCCTATAATTTGCGATGAAATTTAAAGCTTTCTAATTATGCCATTTTTCCAAATTCCTCGTGAAAACATGAGAAGTTGCTGTTTCGCGTCTTCAATAATTTCTCCGAATATCAGGTAATATTATTCCTCATGCCTATCCATTAAATTTTTGTTTCCAGCTTCTTCACTAAGGCGAGATTTACGCCTTATTTCATCCTTTAAAATTCTTCAAATTGGTAGTTATGCAATAGATGCAAAAAATGAAAACACATTTCTCTAGATTACATTGACATTAACTTATTAATAGTGTGGAAGAACCTGGTGCAACAACTCGGCAGGCGGTTGTCACTTTTACTCTTTGCTTTCTGTTGTCTGGGTTCATTACGCATGCGGATACGACGTAATACAATTCTCCTAGACAAAGGTACACCCACTGATCATGATGCGGTAGCAACTTTTTCTGGTAAAATAGTAAGTAAATTACTGCACTTACCAGTATTTTACGTTTTATTAGTTTTTGGTTGAAAGGTTAGTATATTTTTAATTTATAAGGTTTTTCATTTTCCCTAGGGGCATTCATAAATATTATGCCGGTATATTTATGGTTCAATACATTTCAAATTGTTTCTAAACTGTTAATTATAATGAACAACCTGTTGAAACGATTACACTTAATTATTTGCTTATTTTTTCCTTCAGTCGAACTATTAAAAGCAAAAATCCATGCAATTGGTTTAATCTCCGTAAATTATAGCACTTTACGAAGTCATTGTTTAATTTTTAAAGTCGCATCAACATCGTTTTTTGATAATTTATTCGTCTTTTAGAATCTCTGAAGATACAGTAAGAACGGAAAGATTTACGCATAACTGAACCGCTCGTCCACCGAACTGGACCGGCTTGGATATTCCAAATTCTTGAACATAATCTTTTACTAATCTTAATTTAAAATGAATCAATTCTTGGCATTTAGTTTAATAAGAAAACTTATTTTTAATTCCGCCATTTCCAAAAGCATTTTATATAATTTTAATATAACAAATAAAATCTTTGTTGTTGCCTCATAATAATAAAATGCGATGTTAATTATTTATTTCAGTTTTGTTGAGAATAATTTCAAATAAGAAATAGGAATTTAGAATTGTTAGCTAAATTATTTTCATATAAAATTTACGTGCATGACGCAATTCAGTAATTTTCAGTACCATGCATGAGATCAGCTTGTTACTATACAAATTTGCTGACGACGGATTTTTGTACCGCGATCGCGCAATCCACACCATTGGCCTATTTTGAAATGCAATTTTGTGATTGGATAGTTTTTCGTAAGTGAACAGTTTTCCGTTTCCGTTTTTTTGTTGTTAGCGTCCCTTGGAGGTTAAAAGGGAATTAGTTCTGTAACTATAGTTGGCTTCAGTGATGTTTTAAGCTTGGTTAAGAATTTTAGAAGAAAAGTTCCAGTAATTATGTAAAATCGTCAAATCTATTGTGCAGTGTTTTCTTTCTTGTAGTTATTGATGATTGCGTTATGGGGGAACTGTTTACGGAAGCACAGTTTTGTACATTGTCCACCGTTGGTTGAATGAAAATCCGTTTACGGAAATTATAAATGAAGTAAACAAGTTATAAAGGTAAGCTTTTCTAAATATTATAAACTTAACATCATACAATCAGGCGCGTAAGTGAATTTTTGTTACTTATCTAAAGTAACTCCGGAAGTAAACTTCAATAGATCTCTGCATTCATTTTTTAACACCTGTAATTGCAAAAGAGAATCATTAACATTTAGGCAATTCATACGGATTTGTGAATAAGTTCTTTTGTTTTGTGCCGTCACACATTTAGCATTATAGAGCATTTGATTATTTGATATTCTTAATGTAATTTTACTAATAATTGTTCTCTTATGTAGAAATATCACATATACAGGGTGATCCGTTTGTATCAGGCCAATTTTGTTTTCAAATAGCTGATACTTATGTGTTATCGACATGATCTTCAGTTAAATTAGTTTAATTTTTTTTAGAGTAACCTTTCTTTTTAGCGCGGGCCCTCGCCGTAACCTATAATTAATAATTATATTTGTTCAATAATAGCATTAGTAACCTATTTGTGATTGATAGCATTTTGTGACATTTCTTTTTATTCATTATAGTTATTGTTGATTTATTTCGTATCTTTTTATTATTAGAATAGTTGTGAATTTATTTTCAGATATTTAAGGCGAATCAGTTTTGTAAGTAGCAATCTTTAGAAGTTAGTAAGTAGACTTTATTTAAGTACGTAACCTGATGATGTTGAGTGATTTAGAGACAATCCTATCCTATCTTCCTAATATTTCCTGTTAAAGCTTTTCATCGATGTCTTTGCCATTTCTAGCTTTTTGGCTGTTTTTCCAAATAAAGCTAGTGGCGCCCTTTTTAACATTTAACCGATTTTCATACAACATAACTCTTCCCGAGCCGCTGCCATGCAAAACATTTTTAGTTAATTGAGAATCGACTCCTCCGCTAAGTTAGTCGACGCTAAATCCGCTTGGGAAGTTTGTATAAATCATTGTAGGACTTCAATCTTGTTTGGCCCGTGACAACCTGTCCTAGTTTGTACTCGCCAAATTTGAAAGCAATTTGTTAAGTCGTTTCTGAGTTACCGAGGATAACAAATATTGTAGACAGACATCAAGTCAAAAATATGCGAGAGGTATTCAAGAGATCCGAAAATGTTGTTCACTCGGTACCCGAATTTAATTAATATTTAATTATTTAAAACGGTATCTGGTCCAAAATTTAACTGATTTTATTTCTAGGGCAAACGAGAATACACAAGATTGATTTAGTGCAATTTTTTATGTTATTGAACTAAACTGTCAACCCTTTTCAATGAGGTATTATACCTGTACCTTTTTAAATATTTACTTCATTCTGTGGGTTACCAAACTTGTGTAAACAATCAACAGCTATTAAACCGTTAATTGCAAGTTTTTTATTTAAAACATAAAAAGTATTACATTTAGATGGAAATAAATAATTTACTTTGTGAAATACAAGGAATGCTCTGCTCATTTACTTGAGTTTTACAATAATAAAGTTTACGAGTATTTGCTTGCATTTTCCATCGTCTATTTGTAAACAAACTATTTTAAAATTTATAAATGAATGTTTGCATTCAAAAAATTTTAGAAATAAGTGAAGCCCTTTTTAACGTGGTTAAAATGTGTTGTTCCAATATTCGAAGTTTACCAAACTTTATAGATAAAATTGAAATATTGGTGACCTGTACGGAAGTAATTTATTTGGGATGATTAATATCCTCTACTAAGGATTTCCTTAATTTAATTTAATTGCATCTAGTGCTAATTAAATAGATTTTTGTATATAATTAATAATTAACCATGCTTATATTAAACTACCTTATACCTTAGCTAGCAATTTATTTTTAAGAAATTAAATTATTTAGGGGTTTTAAACATTTCCTTTTAAAACTTTATTTTCGTGAGACTTGCGTAAGTGTAATTTCTGGTAATTGATTATTTATTAGTTATGAGGAGTTTAACAACGTCAAGATTTCTTGAAACTGGCACGTGTGAATTTTGACTAATTCAAATAACTTCCTTATAGTATCGTATATCGGGAAACTTAAAAAACTTGGTGTAATGACAAATGATCCGTGGTGCATTGTTTTAAATAAAAACGATAATTAAATATATCTTGTACTTATTAATGTGTCCTTAACGATTGTCCAATTTAGATAGTCTTTGCAAATGAGAGTTAGATATGTTTTCAATGTAGTTATTTCAACTCTTACACAATAGCCGTAGTAGATTTATGGTAATTGAAATACACACAACCATGACCATAAACTTTTATTGCGGATTTTTTTATAATAGAATAATTATATGGATTGGCGACTAGCTTCGTTCTAGAAGAGAATTTTTAAGCATTATTAGAGAAAAGCCTTAATTAAAAAATAGATCAACTAAGAAAATTGTTCATGCCATAAAGTGGGTAGTAGTTAAATTTTTTTTTGTTGTAATTAGGATAAATAACAAATTGAAACTAAGAATAAGTAGACATAATTCAAACCATTTAAATGGATGTAAAGTCACAGTAATAATGAGTGAGTGCTGTGAATAAATATTTCTTATCTAACTTTACAGGAATGATAACTGCTTAAATTTAATTTATACAAGTAAAAAGTTAATCTAACCTCTAAAATAATATAAACATGAAATAAACAGACTAAAACTAATTTAAAAATCATATTAATTAAGTATTATAATAAATAATTGATACAGTACAGCACACCACATGAATAATAAATTAAACGTGGAAAAATTTAGTGGTTGAATCCAGTGTTAATTGCACATCATTTTATATATCAAAAATTATTTACCTTTAACAGATAAAATTAAAGTAAATTTAAACAGAAATTTATTTTAGTAAAAATATATCTAGAAAATAAAATTTGTATATACACAAGAGAACTGC
>JAHWXV010652206.1:0-10575 GCA_024586415.1 Phrixothrix hirtus
ATATATATCCCTCACAAAAACAGCTTTAAACAGTTTATTGCAAACTTCCAGGCCGTTGTTCATCGTAAAACGAGGACGATCCAGCTTTATACTATATATAAATATTAAATATTACATAATTTCGAAAATTAATAATTTTGAAATATTAAATTATCTCTGGAAGATCCATAATTGTATTAGTGAAAACCGGTATTTCCTTTGTTTAAAGTTTAACCCAAAAGGGGGCTATTGTAAAGTATATTCCGCCTTAGGCCATACTTGTTTAGTTGGTGCTCCACCACGGAAATTCCGGGAATTGAAAGTGAAATGTGTATAATATACAGGGCATTCCACGTCAAACATTATTATATTGGATGGTCCTATATTAATATCCACATATAAAACGTTTCGTCCCCATATTTATAAATCATCATCAGGTATTACAAAAATCCCTAAATATCAAAGTTGGTCGACAAAAATAACTAGATTTCCACATATTCAAATATTCCCGTCATAAAATCAAAGATGGCAACCATTAAAATTCAATATAGCCAACACGTTAAATCCGTCATTTCGATTCAATCTTTCATTTATTTTGCCGCACTCTGTATATGTATTTTTAAGCACTCCGTATATTTATTTTACCGCACCCTATATATCAATTTTGACGCATCCTATATATATATATATATATATATATATATTATGCCGCAGGCGAGTCATTAAAAAGCAATTATGGCCGTAGGCGAGTCATTAAATAGCAATTAAAAATCAATTACGGAAGAAGAAATGCTGTGCCAGAGTCGGCTAGCTCGATCTACCTTTAATTAAGCTAAAACTGAAGTTACAACTGAAATACTGGCCCTAAGTCCCGGTATTTCAACTGTAGCTTAAGCTTGAGATTACTTAAGCGATACTTGGTTGCTGAAGAAATGATTATTACTACAATGGTTTTGATAATCACAGAGCAAGGTTTAAGTAAGCTAAGCTTAAGCTGATATTGAAATACTGAACCTAAATCATCAAAATTAAAGTTCATATTTTTTTATACGCAGTAAATACGTCATGTATGCTGAAATTGCAATTTGAATAATATTTTTTTGAAATATTCACAAATTCTGCTATATGGTTAAAAAACAGCGAGGTATACGTCTGCCTTTCACATTTTTCTCTTCAGGGTGTTGTATTAAACAAAATTAACGAAAAATGAACAATGAGCACATGACTTAATAAATTTTCTGTTTTAAACATGTTCATAAATAGCCTTGTTAAACATACAGAGGTTTAAACGTCTGCCTACTACATTTATATTATCTATGCTACTATCTTAACACGTTAAAACAAATGGCAGACGTGAGCACGACACTTACAAAAGTTTCTTTTTTTTAAAAATTTGAAATTATTATTTTGGGAAAAAGCAGCACCATCTAAACGTCATAAATAAACTTTCCAAACTACATCACATCATTATTGCGCATGAGCAGATCATATACTGTTTTGTACCTCAGCTCCTTAACTAATACATTGGGAAAAACGTCATCAATTGGTCGTATTTAAAAAAATCTAGTTTTCTAATAATATTTGAATATCGGTTTACTACTTTTATGCAATTTTTGACAGTTGTAATTATGCAAACTTGTGAAAGCAGTGTTTGTGATTGTCAACCAAAAACTATTGTATCTAGCAAGAGATGCACTCCGGAAAACCCTCATTTTACTATTCAAAAGGTTGTAAACCTAATACAAAATCCAATGTCGGCTAACTTATACGACAGGCACTTGATGCTATTGAATGAATTTTTGGAAGCTTCTACATATGCATTTGTATCCTTTCCTTGTTAGTTAATGGGAGAAAGGTTATGTGATTTTTAGTACGTTCCAAGTGTCACTTGAAGTGCTTCATTGCTGTATTACATGCATCAAATGAAAACGTCATTTTCATCAATTGTAAATACTAAGCCGATCGGTAAGGTAGATAAATATCAATTTGATTTAATTTTCTAAACATTAGAACTTCAAAATTTCAATTAATGCCAGAAATGCAAAAGGTAGTGCAATGTAAACGAACTTTTATGCTTAAAAACTTGAGAAACCAGGTCATTGCATTCTAGTAATGACCTGATCGTAATATGTCTATGTTTATTATAAATTGTAAAAGCTTATCTACCTCCATTGGCTGAGGTGTATACAGGGTGTTCGCAATATTAGGAATATAACTTTAACAGCAGACATTTTAATATGCGCGACAAAACACAATTATAAACTATGTATCTAAATTGCATAGCTTTCGAAATATTTGCAATTGAAGTTTTCAGCCCTGACCTGCTTTTTAAGTTGGATTACTGTAATGGATGAAGAAATATCTGGCCGCTGTACATCTCAGTAAATCTCGCAGAAAACACGTGCGCTGTAAAGATTGCGGGATTCAGGAATTGTTAACCTTAATTTTAAAGGATGTGGACGCGAAGACCGCAGTAAATGTTGAAGATGCCCTCCTACAAATAGTAGAAGAAAACTGGTGTATTTATTATTTGCATAGCTGACAGAAAACAATTTTTTACTTAAGGTAAAATTCGATTATAAACCCTTCTTTCATAATTAATTATGATGAGTAAATTTAGTTAGTTTAGGAACAAAGTCATAGACATTCAAAGCGTATCTATTTTAAATTTATGGATTACGTTAAAATATCAAAAAAGAATAAACCTTTTTATCCGATAATTGAAGTTATTTATTTCATACACGTTCGTAAGTTTAATATCATTTACAAATAAAAACTAAAAATTTGAAATATCTATTCGCATTTTGAATATTTATAAAACCTTACAATCTCCTACTACTTTCTCCTAAATTACTAAATTTACTCACCATTTTTATTGAGCCAAGAGCAAAAATAAAAACATCAATCTAATAATTAATTATTCAATAAAGTTACAGCACAATAGACACATTGCAATACGTAATTTTAAAAATAATGTCTTAAAATTAGTACTACAAGGACATATTTACACAGCCGATTTCATTCATCCCTAGTAAAACAAACTTGTTAGAATTCAGTAATATGTTATTAAATAAATAAATATAGTTTCTGTGGTGTACATACAACACATGATTGAATGTCATTTTACAGATCCGGGTTTGTGATCAATATTTACGTGAAAACTTGTAAAATCTTTTTTTCGAAGTAGATTAAAAATGTATAGTTTTTGGTTCCCTAAAGGTCCGTCTACAGTGCGTTAAATAATACTGCTTATATCAAGGGCACCCTGTATAGTCAAAGGTAATATTAACAATTATTTAAAAATAATCTTTTTTGCTGTGACTCCCATTAGTACTTATTGTGCAGAAATATAATGTGACTATCATTGATTCATTTTTAGGAAATAAAGGATCGACCGGTTAGGCATAATGATAAATTATCTATTGTAAGTAATCACATTTTTTCAATCTGAAATAGTACTAATGATAATATCTATTGCGAGGGTTGCTATCTATATATCTGGAATAATTTAAAATAGTTTTATAACTTTTCAAAATATTCTCCGCGGTGATCGATACATTTTTGCATATGTTTGAACCAATTTTCATATCACTTTTTCGATTCCGATTGAGGTATCTCCAAAACAGTCATTTTGAACGCATCAACCACTTCTTTTGGTATCGAAAGGCATTCACCGCGTAATTTATTCATCGCGTACGGGAACAGAAAAAAATTCATTGGGTGCCAAATCAGGACTGTACCGTGAATGGTCCATAAATTCGATGATTTGGCCGGTTAAATATTGATTTTTTTGGGCCGGTATGTGAATACTCGCATTATCCTGAAGAAAAATGATCCTGATGCGTTTGTTGTTTTGTTTTATTTCACTAAATACTGCTGCCAAACAAATGGTTCTGTACCATTCAGAATCGACCGTTTTACGATCCTCTTCTTTCGCGCGCAACGTTTTTGGGATTTGGCTCATCTTAGAAGACACATAGGGTTCACTGCTGTTTACTTTCAGGCTCATATACATAGATCTAAAATTCGTTACTTGTGTATATATTTTTCACGGTTTTTGACGCACCACGATTGTATATTCCTTAGCATTTCTTTGCAACTATCGATACGAGTCTGTTTTTAAGCGATTGTAAAATTATGTGGAATCCAACGCAAACCAATCTTTTTCACATTGTTCATGTAAATGTTGTATATTTTTGTAATACTAATGTCCAGGGATACCTCAATCTCACATGATGATCTGGCATTATTAGTTCGCGCACAGCATCGATTGTTTCTGATACAACTGATTTACCTTGCTTAAATTTGTCCGTAAACGAATGATGGCCACAGTTAAATTCACTAAATCAGTGACAAAGATTTATTGATCACATTTTTTAATCAAGAATAAGATTTATAACATTAGAAAATTTAATTTTTCGCATTAAATCTTTTAGTTCTTCAATTTTCACTTGATGAATATTTTTCTTTTTATATGTTGATAGATTTTTCTTCTTTCGTGGTAAGAAGCATTCTTTGCAATGTATTTTTGATTCCGAATAATACATTTCATTTTCATCAACAATTTGTTGATAGAATTATCTTCATTTTGAGGAAGTTGTCTGTTTTCATTTACCCAGGTCCAAGGGCAATTGCATATTACCCGAAGGTTATATTGCTACTTCGTGGTTTGGACACCATTTAGAATGCTAGTTGAAAAAGTAAATAGGGATTTATTATTTCATTGAGAATAACTAAAGCTTTAATTTTTGCAGGTAAAAAGATGTGATAACTTTTTCAGTTCAGGTTTATTTACCTATTATTAAGCAATTACAAGTTATTATTAACTTTAGTAGAATAAAAAACAGCGTAGCTTAAATAAGGCATTTCAACAACTGACCACGATGTTGAGGGTTAAGTGGAGTTTGTTGGCATCGAGTTTCTGTTTTATAAATCCCACCACAGTGCGGGATCCTAAATCGCACTGCCATTACTCCTGCAAGCTAGGCGGTGCGACTTAAACGACCATAGTTTTGTGGGAGTTATCATGTGTGTTATGAGATTATACGCTATACTGTTTTAATTCCTATTTTGCAGACATCAATGGAGAAAAGGAAGTATGGAAAATGGTGCTATCTGTCTATAAAGAGAGCCATCGCTGAATTTGAGGACTATCGGAATCGCCTAAGTCGTATCGGAAAAAAGTGTGGTATCCCAAAAAGCTTTCTAGCGTCATTTTAAAGATGGAGTTTCATAATGGCATCATGAAAATGTTAATCATAAACAGCATGTTTTGTCCCTAGACGCAGAAGATTAACTAGTTAAAGTAACCTTAAGCTAAGATATTTGGACTCACCCCTCGCGAAGAGAGGAATGTAACTTACACGACTTTGGAATTAAACTCTCACATCAAAATCCCTTTTAGCAAAGAGATCAAACGAGAGGGCAAACATTGTATTTTGCATTTTTCAGAAACCTTAAAAGCTTTCAGTTAATTGCGAAAAAGGTTTTTGTAGGGATGTCATGGAATTTTGTGACATGAAAAAAACAGTTGAAACAAATAATCTGACACCTTTCAAGATTTATAATGTAGATGAAAGTGGATATCAAGCAGTTCAGTAAATGACTCGAAAAATTGATGCACAACAACCAAAGAAGCAAGTGGGAACTTTGATAAATGCTGAAGGGGAGATAAACACAACTGTAGGCTGCTGTAGCAACGCTGCAGGATGGTATGTTCTTCTGATGGTAATTTTTAAAGTGGGTCGCGATGATGCCAGACTCAAGATAGGAACACCCTCTGGTAGCCTTATAAAAGTGTCTGAATCTGGCTACTTTGATACCTAAATATTTCTAAAACTGCTTTTGTTAAACCTTCTAAGGAAGACAAAGTTTGTTTTTTTTTTAGATTGAGTTGATCAATATTGCACAAATAAATGAAATGATCTTATTACAAATTCCAGGTCACACAATCAATGTTTTACAGCCCTTTAATGTGGCAATTTTAAACCATTCTAGTTGTATTAAGATGATGCTGCGTCCAAGTGGCATGACCAATCCTCCCCCCTTCGGCAATGCCATGTCGCAAGACTTCTTGCTGAAGCTGAAGAAATGCGATGATGAGAAACGCAGCTAACAGATTCAAAGCCACAGGAATATGGTCAGTGAAGCGTCATATATTTGCCCACGCTGAGTTTGCAGCTTCAGATATGTTCCTGCAAGAAAACGAAGAATATGAAAACCGCCCAATAAAAGATAATGGTGAGAGAGAAGTGGTGATTACCGCGAAAAGGAATGAGATATAAGATGATGATGTAGGAATAATGATGCTGCAAGAAGAAGAGGAAGCACAAGTGTACTGCTCCTTCAACAGAAAGAAAGCTCGTTAAAATAGTGCAGGAATTAAGCCCAACCTGTCAACATTCTGTTGCTCCTAAAAACAGCAGATTTTCTCAGCGTGGAGAGCTATTCATAGCCAACCCCTATATAAACAACATTAAGACGACATTAAGGTGACTCAAACGAAAAAAGCTGAACTTCTTAAAAGGAGGAATAAGAGAAAGTGGAAATTAAATAAACTAATAACCTCAACCTCAAGCAAATTATTATTCGATTCAATAATTTACGTTCATTTCGAACTTAAAAAAGTTCGTCATGATGGTGAACTTTTTTTAAATTCGAAACTAGTGAATTATTGAACAAAGTAATAATTTGCTTGGGACTGAGGTTATTAGTTTAACTATTCATTTAATAATTTTCTTTTAGCTTAGTGCATAAGCTCAACGCATTACAAATTATTTTATTCCTTCTAAATAATAGTTTGTCAAATGCTCTAAAATATACATTTCCAGCATCGATTAGACCATAATTTGTTAAATATGTATTCGTGCAGCTAGTTTTCCAAGTTTAAAAATACGCGAATAATGTGAGAGACCAAATCTAGGGAACACGCTGGCATTGTGGAACGACACCTTTAACTTTGTCACCTGCTACCCATAAACACCATAACATTTGTCACGGGCGCGTTAGGTGTTACGCCTCCCAACGGCACTGATGGCCCCTAGCTCTTTGGAGGAGGATGAGTTCCCGATAAAGTACACCAGTACCGTCGAGCGCGCTAAAATTAAGTCGAGATATAGGAAAAGAATGGGGCGCCACTATTCTAGATGACTGCTCAAGGTATGGAACTATTCTCGGAATAGATAGAAGCAGTTCCCTGGCCTCTTTTGAATTTGTCTCGGAGTTGCCCTTTGTTAAGACCCCAAATATCAATATTAACTTTGATCGTGATCTAAAGGGGGGCCTTAATTAGTACATATTCTCTGAAATGTAAGGTATTATCAATTAATTTATTCTACTGTCAAAAATAAAAGTCTAGTTAAATGACAAGAAATATCTATTGATACAGAAAATGACTTATTTAACCTACATACAAACAACAGGTTACAAAAGGGTTACAGACTGACTTCCTCGTCTCTTGAATTTGGCCTTATTCAAGCAGTACGGGAAGAACTACTCAAAACTACTGAACATTAAAACTAGGGGTACTATATATATTTAGACACAGTCAACGCAAGTATGCGTCCACATTCAGAAGGAATGTAATAGTTATCTCCCTTCGCGTGGGTAGGTTTAAGCAGGCCTCAAAAAAACAACGCTGGCGCCGGGACTTGTGGCTTAAATTGGCTTCTCGCCGGTCGACGATAACATTTTGCTTACGCCTTTTTCAGGCCAGACAATTAAGAAGCAAGAGAACAATATAAAAGGGATACCTTAGTTTGATTCGTCAAATTACCAAAATCGTCCGACGTGATTGATTTATGGATTCCTGCCTCTCCAGAAGAACATCACACGTTCAAAGAAAACAGCTACGGGATGGAACGAGTAGGTCAGTCCCCAGAGACACGCTATTCCAACTCTTAGATCGGGTCTTCCAACATACTACACTATGCTGAGTCCCTAAACACACACCGAACGCTTCGAACAAAGAGTCAACACACGACTGATTTTTTTTTACACCAACTACGCGACGAATCCGTACCAATTTTTAAATGTCACTAAACTCTATCCGACGTGAAAATTACGTTTCTCTGTCACATTTACTGTAATTATTAGATTCCTAATCGACCCAGCTGTAGGAAAAAAACGCGTCTGTCTTTTATCCGACAGGAAACTCTATTTTTTATTTATTTATTCTCCTCGTTGTCCTATCAACAACGCCGTTTCCGAAAACATACGGCAGCAAATTTAAAGAAAGAAAATATTTTGTTCATTATTCGCGGAACGCTAACAAAATCTGACTCATTCTCCTATTATTGCTTTTTTTATAAACAGTAAAAGCATTTTGTGCAACGAAAATTCCGAAATATGATGATAATCACCTTCGAAGCTATTTAAATTTTTTTTCTTTAATTTTCGCACACCAGCTAAGGTTCATTATTTGAATGATTTATGAATAATGATAAAGCGATGCACGAATTCGTTGACATTTAAAGCTGCGTTATGTAACAATAACATGAGTATTGCCAATATTTAAAATTACTCCTATTAAAAAAGTCATTTCTATCAATTTGACGTTCATTGGGCCAAATATAATCACTTCTAAAATCCGAATTTTTCTGAATTTTTTGGAAACGCTGTTTTTCTTTTTACATAAATAAGATGTATGTAATTGATATATTGAATTAAACTTAGAAAGACCATTTCAGAAATTGCATAGAAAGCCTCTGTATTTGTTGCTTACAGTAAGTATGACAAGTATTTGTTATCTCTTTTTTAATGGCTTGTACACTTATAATTGTGTCTTATTAAAAATGTTTTGTTGCCTATTCAAGTCATGTCCCGTTGTTTTATTTCGTGTTAAGACGATCATCGGGAAATTTTTCTCATGGCCTATTTATACATTTACTAAAATTTGTAAATACGAATTTTATATAAATTTAAAAAAGCTATAACTTATTTATGGCAAGGAATAATTTTTTGAAGTCACAGTTAACTATAATTTTTATTCAAAAACGAAGTATAGTTTATATTGTAGTGTACATTAGAAAATTAACGCGACCAATAGAATCATAAAAATAAAATCTACCAAACTAGGAAACAGTTTCAGAAATATACAATTAATGAAAATCGTTTTCTGAAATTTTGCAGTTCTCCGTAATATTTCAAAAACAAAAATAAATATCGCAAAACAATTTGTACTAGGACAGGGGTTGGCAACCTCCCGAGCCGCATATGACTCTTTTAATACAGGAGCAATATTTAAAAATGTATTCAAGCTACTGACTTGCGGTTCCGTAAAGTATTAATTTGACTCTTTACGGAAAAAGAAGGTTGTCGACCCCTTCACTAGGATGTTTTTTTATAAAGCTAAAATTCGCAATAACCTCATCCTTCTACTTCTAAGTAAAACTTAAATGTTTTACAAATACACCGCAAATAGGATACCCTGTACTACAACTAAATAATTTCCAAAATAGTAGTAAATAGGTAATTTCCTTAAATACGGTTAGTGGATTACAGATTTACCATTCGTAATGCAGTTGCTGGAATTGTTGATTAAGCGGATACAATGTGTCTGTTTGTACAGACAACCACTGGTATCACTATTAACGCTATGTGCAGGAAGGCCAATAATCACTAAAGCATCTGATGTATTGACTTACAGCAGAGATTTAGAGGAATACTTCTCTTTTTTAGGTTAGTACATGTTACAATTTTGATATAAAGCTGTTTTAAGCAAAGTTAGTTTTATTTTAAGGCTTTTATTATTTAAATCAAAACTATATTTTAAATTCACTATTTTAGTAAATTTGAGTTTGTACGATTAAATTTTTTCGCATGGAATTAAATCATACCTTTAAGAAGCGGTTTTGATAATTCTGCGCTTACCTCCAAAGATATAACTAAAACTACTTGTTACTTATTTTTAATTTTTATTGATATCTAACTAACCAATTGTGTAAAGAGTGTAACAGTTTGATATAAATTTATGCCGACATGCATAAATTAATTTTGCTGTGCGTTTCCTTTACTTATCTTCGATTATTTTAGAAGTTTACTCATATACAGGGGACATCAAAGGGCTTCCCTTGGAAATCTGTATTATCAACCCGTGTTAGTTACTTTTATAAATTTTATAATCGTCACTTTATCCAATATATCGAACTATTTTAATTACCAGAGAATTTCGTATTTAGTCTCCATTCCAGCTTTTAATCATACCGATATTGGGCTGAAAATAGGTGGCGTTAAAATTTTACCTAATTGTGTCTACCTACAGAGTATTCGACCATTGTTGCAGTCATTATCCACGTCCGACTTCACTGACTAACTGGACGACCTTCCATCACTTAATTTACCGTTGAACGTGTCATAGATTTTAACACGTGGCAACTTATAACTTTCTCACAAAGAACAGTTTGCAAAAACTGTTAAAACTGTCTTATTCCCGTGCCCAATATTCGCTAAATATACAATATCTGATTTAAAATATTTATTTATTACTTCAAAACAATATATTGCTATGGCCAATTTGACCAGTTAAATAAATACCCGCCAAAATTTCAAAATTACTATAAAAATCAAGTAATACAAAAAAAATGCAATATTAACTAA
>JAHWXV010652328.1:0-15236 GCA_024586415.1 Phrixothrix hirtus
TTAACTTTACGATAAAATGAAATAAGTAGCACTTTCACTATATCTACGAAATTGATTTATGATCATCGTTTGTTCTATCATATTCCATAGTGCGCCGTTGCGATAAGAAAATTGCTTCAACAAAATGACACAAGTGCATCCAAATATGCCTAAGTATTGTTATTCAATGATTGTTAGGTTTCTTCAAAAATAATCGAGCAATTTTAATAGTTTGTCTAATTCTCGTATGTAAAATGTTTTAGTATAAGATACTTTAGCTTTAAAATTTTATTATAACATATCACACATTGGTTACTTAATTTAACTAAGAAATTCTGTAGCCTTTTGTGATAATAAAATATCTTACGATTAATTGTTCTTTAGTAAATTGCTGTAAACTGAATTCTGATAAATGCGTACCGACAAATTTGAATTTTCCATCGCAATTTTATTTACTGGAAACACCTATACGTACAGATCTTTCTTTGCAACCACATATAACGACACACATATATTGCATTTTAGCATGGTTAATTCAAGTTAATATTTTACACAAGTACGAGTTAACATAACGTGCAAGTTATTTCTAATTTAATATAACCTATTAAATTTTTGTTGAAAACTGCCGATGTTTTATCAGCTTTTCTTTGTTCTTGCCATTGAATAAGTATCTTAACAATACGCCGCGTACCGAGTGTTTGCACTTATTATACGCATCACTTTACATTTGCCAATTTTTAACTTTTGTTAACACTTGAGCTGTGCTATCGGGATAATAAATACTGTTTACTCTAGTTACCTAGATTTTTTTGTGTGTGGTGTTAACTTTTCGTTTTAGTAATATTTTGTTCATGATACTATAGCTTACTTATGTTTAGACTAGTTCCGGATCATCGTTAGCGGTTTCGGCTAGATTTACAAGTCTATATTATGTTTTATCTAATGTACCTTACACTCTAAGAAACCATCTCGTGCACTTACTTACTTTCGTCATTATCAGTTGCATAAGTTACACCTGGTTGATCCAGCCATCGCTACGGATCCACTCCAAAATCAGAGTATTTCCTTTTTCAATAGAATAGACATATTATATAACAAGAACGGTCAATTAAAATTAAATCTAAAACAAGTTGCCATGACTTTTCGAGTTTAACAGCATCATCCTTTCCATCGAAATGATTAGGATTTTTATGTATTTCTATTGCCTCCCGTTGAAGTCAAGGATAAAAATTGGAAACTATTGCTAATATTTCCATTGTATGAAATTAAATGTCATTATTTCAATTTTTTAAGGCATATTCAGCTGTAGCACACTTTCATGGTTGATTGAGTCTGCAAACCTGTTGGTGTCCCTTCATTCTAGTAATAAAGCCGCGTCTTGTCTGGAGCACGAATATTTTGCAACAATTTCTTTTGCTGATCGTAAAGGTTGATAAGCCTTCTTGGTAGGTTTAAAGATAATTCTAATGGCATAGCGCTTCAAGATTCTACTAATTCTATCAGTAGCCAATTTTATATAAGATGGACAAGCATTAGTTGTATTTAAAACATCAATATTATAAGAACTCCTTTTTTGGAATAAAACAATATTAATTTCATTTAACGAATAACTATTTCCTTGTAATTGTTTTCTTAAGTTATGCAGTTCAATATTCAGAACAGAAAGATCGCCAATTCTTCGTGCACTATTAACCAAAGTTTTAATAAAAAAAACTCGCTCTTTTTCAAACATTCAAAGTTAAATAACAATTTTACGCAGTTTACCAAGAAAACTTTATATACCCGGTAACGCTTACCTTGCAATTAGTTAAAAACTACCTAACTCCATTTCATGTTTAAAGTAATTTTTTATTTACTAGCAGTAATTAATTTATCTGCACTACTATATATTAGTAAACTATAAATAATAGCATATCTTCTGGTATAGATTTGATTCGGGAAAACATGGTAATGGTTGTAAATTGTAACAAGCAACGCATTCATAATCCGACACTATAGGGAGCAACAATGATAAAGGAAGCAGTTACAGCTTTTTTTTGTAGATTTTTGCACCTTTCGAGTTATGAGGTTTAAAAATAGTAATATAAATTAAAATGTAATTTTATTTTTAAGCTAGGAATTTTACGAATCTACATATAAAGGAAATAAAAAAAATTTTATTGCAAAAAAAGTCAAAATACGTAGTTTAGATATTAAACCGGTATTCACCACAAAATCAATCTGAAACTTTTATTATTTCTCCTTATACCGCACTGATTGAGTTCTGCATCTCTAGAACTTATCGCGATATTTACCTTATAATTGCGTTTAAAAGTCATTCCTTATTGCGAAAATCGCAATAATACAGTTTATATATTTTGATATACTCGTATATAATTTCAAATTACGATTTTGTATCTAGGTCCTGTAATTAATCCGATACAAATTAGTCATTTGTTAAAATTAATGATATAGCAATTAATTTTCAGGGTAATGTGAAAAATTTTAAGGTTCTACAGCCAAATTAGATTTTTATTATTTTGAATCAAAAAATTTACATCATTAAAATGAAGCTGTCATTAAGCTTTAGAGAGTTTCTTGCTTGCATGTTTTAATAAAAACGTTTTACACAATAACTTATGTACTTATCTTTGTCTCCTGTTAAATTTAATACTGCCAACGGGGAATAATAAAACCTTAACTAAACAAAAACCATGTTAATTTGTAAATATTTAAATAAAAGCTTTCCTAAAACGTATATAAATTGAATTAAATAGATGTATGACCAATTATAGCGGGAAAATTGTATTGTTTACCTCATAAAGTAAAAATGTCGTTAAATTTATTGTGAAACACTGTTTTATATGTTTGTTGATTGGACTGGATTAATCTCGATTTATATTTACAGATTTGTGCGTTTTTTTACTTTGTCATCTACGTCTTAGTTCAGACTTATTATCTATCCTTTTAATCGATTCAAATCACTACCTAAACCAGAAAATATGTTTTAATGTTCACAGGGTTTGATATATTTATTTGATTAAGGACCAATGTCACCACCATATTTAACCGTAGATTTTTCAAATTTATGATAATTTTCAATGGAAATAATTGTTATTTACAATCGTTACTGAGGTAATAATTGGCAAATTAAGATAATCGACAGTTAAATATTTTGGTGAAATTGGACTTAGTTACTTAAGTTGTAAATACAAATATAGGTATTAAAATTAATTAAAATTATGAACTTTATCTAATCTGACAGAAATAAAAGACTTGTGTAATAAATAAATAATCGAAATAAATAAATTCTATTATTGTAATAGGAAAACTATATTTTAAATAAATAATCATATACCGAGCGGTGACTGGTTCGGGTGTACATAGGGAATACAATGTTAAATTTTTACTTGTTCATTTATTATCTTCCCAGTTTAGTTTCAAGAAGATTTGTAAATACAAAAAATGCTCATAATTAAATGCTGTCTGTAATAAATTAATTTTAATTGATTAGTATTCACGAATGATACAATTTTATTATTAACTTGAAGTAAAACGAAATGTATCAGTTCCCACTCGGGTCATGCTTTTTTAAAATTAGATTCCAATTTTTTATTTTAAACTGCTAATTGCTAAACACAATTATTACATAATTTTAGTCTCGTTTTTATTATTAGGCCTACAACAATAAGTAATTTAGTGCAAGCCTTTCACCTTTCGCAAAATTATTGGTCAGAAAACTACTTTGGTTACGATTGTGTTAACAATTACTTCCATAGAAATTATCTGTATGTTAAAGTTATTGAGAAATGAAAGGCTGGCAGTTAAATATTAATAAAGAACAAACAAACAATTTATAGTAAATGTTTAAAAAGGTTTCCATTAACAGCCAAACAATAACCTAATCTATCATTAAATTCTTGTCGAATATTTGCAAGTTACCTAACTGTAATTCTAACACATTCTGCTTAAATTGCGTTTTTTTAAGAATCTATGCTTTGGTGATTACGCCCATAAATTTTATTTTCAATACGGGTCCAGGGAAAAATTCATTTGGGGAAAGATCAGGTGAGCGAGCTGGCGAATTAATAATACTATCGCGACAAATTCAAGAGTTCGGAAAATTCTCTTTAAGAAATTCCTGAACATCTCAATGGGTGTGCGCAGGGCAACCATCATGTTGAAACCACACTTCTTGGCCGTCCATGATATTTCTAATTGCTGGTACAACTTGGTTTCTTAACAAATTAAGTTACACCACTCAACGTTCCATCAATGAAATACTGTCCAATAATAAGCAAGCCTGAATACCTACCCACACATTTACTCGATTACGATACTGGGTGTATATTTGTAAACAAAAATTAAGATTCTTTTTGCTTCAGCTAAAATTTTGACTATTGGGTTCGGCATTTAATGTAAATGAGGATTCGTCAGTAAAACAGATATTTTTAAAAAAGTTGCTTCATTATTCAAGTTTTCCATTATAACTTCACAAAATGCAGCTGTGTTCCCTATGTCCTGCTCAAAAATTTCTTGATGCCTCGAATATTTGACTGATTTATAGTGCTCGGTCTTTATTAATATTTATATCTTAACAGGAGCTAGAGTTAAAGGGCATGCAGAATATAGATATGATTTTGTAAGAATAAACGATTCGCAAATCTGAGTTGTTACTTTGATCACTGCGACCCTCTTTCAAGGTCTAAAGCCTATCAAATAGAGTGACTTAGGCTGGTCATCCCCTTGAAAGAATCTTCAAAACATCTAGAGGAATTAATTAACACCTCTTGAAAGTTCCAAGCTTTTTGGTCTTCAGAAATGTAGGGGGTGGCTACTCCTTTCAAAAGTGAATTAATTCTTTATAAACCGCAAAGTTGCGGACAGTAACCACTCTCCGTAACAGCCTTTAGTATTTTTAAAACTATGGCGTGGTGAATATTTAAGTTGCTGGCAATCTGTCTTAAGCTACTGTTGGGATTTTCAGTAACGGCCAATAAAACATTAAATTTGGTATTATTTCATAAAATATTTGCATCGGGATCAGCGCCAATAACATCAACGTTGTCTACATTTGTTTACATTATCCTTCATCTCATTATCAGTTTCCTCTCTATTAATATTTATCTCTTACATTTTTCACAGGTTTAAAAACATTTCCAGTTAAATTCAATCGTTCAATTGTCTTTTTAATTGTTGTTAAAGTAGGTATGGGCCTACACTAAACAGATCCCGTACTTGATTAATAGAATTTACAGAATAGTACCATTTTATAAATTGAACGTTCTCGCTTATACTAAATTTTTTTACGAGTTTAATTTTAAAGAATAAATAACTTATCAAGACATTCGTCAAATTACTGAATAGTTTTAAAAAAGAATGATCCAAGTGGGAACTGAATCTGAGACACTTCGTTTTACTTCAAATTAATAATAGAACTGGATTATTTGTGAATACCAAACAATTAAAATTAGTTTATCATAGACAGCTTTTAATTTTAAGCATTTCTGTATTTACAAATTTTCTTGAATCTAAACTGGGAAGACAATAAATGAACAAGTAAATAATAACAATGAATTCCCTATGTACACCCGAACCCGTCACTACCCGGTCTATCTTATTAATATATACCATATATATATTATAAGTTATAGTTATCTTTAAAGTTCACCGTCTTGTCTATCAGAAACCGCTATTTACTAAGGTATGTGTTAATACTTCACAAGACGTAACTGGTGTATTCACGATAAATAGCAATTGCAAGTACACTCCAATATTTTCCGAAAGATGTTTGACTGCACGATAAAACTGGGCTCAAAATAAAGTGCCTCGTCAAGAAACCGATCACTACACTAATGCATCATTTCATCTGCTTGACGTCCAGATGTGCCATAAATAAAAATGGTTTCAAACCATTTCAGCAATGGTTAAAACGTCGATAATGAGTTTCGAAAATGATTTTCGTTGAACACCGACGCACTAACAACTACAATAACTTCAATTTAAAAACTGGAAGTATTATTTATGTAATAGGTTAATTTGACCAAAAAATAACTAATGGAAGCCGTAAGTAGTTTATCACGCTGTCAAGGGCAAGACGAACTGCCTCCATTTACTGTGACAACTGAGATCTATCCAAGATGTCCTAGACCTAGATTGCTAGTGAACACTTGAGCTCAAATTCTTATTCAGGAGAGCCTAGTTAATGGCACATTTAATTTAAATGCACACTTGCTGTAATAGTAATTTAAATATAACGGGCAATCCGCAAAATTAGAGATCTTATTCTTTCTTAGCTACTGTTTGCCATGGCAGCTCCTTCCTTTTCACCTATCGCGTACTTAGGTGCTAACAAAGACGCCCAATAGTATATTGAAAATCGTAGTACAATATTTTAACTAGAAGGTTCTTTCTTCATTGAACTCCTTCCCAAATCAACGAAAAATCAGGTGTATTTGAAGTTGCCCACCGCAAGCGTTCCCTTATAAGTATGTTCATATTTTTATGGGATAAGTATTTTGCAAAAGCTTATACGTGATACGTTAAATGATTAAGAAATGAAGATATTTTTTGTAATAATAGTTAAACGTTTTGTTTTGTTTGTTTGAAATTCTCTCGAAACATAAGTTGTAAACTGATTGTTTTTTATAAAACTTGAAATGCACCATACAGGCTATTTAATTAATATTTTACAAAGGCATGCTAAAAATAAAACGAAAGCTTTCTGTTTCACAAGTGACTGTGTCCATTTGCAAACAAATAAAATATGACAACGTCGGATCGTTATCATATTGGTTTTAAAAAGAATGTCTCTATTTATTACTATTTAAAAAAAAATTATAACACGCTACATATTGTCTAAAATGCAATTTTAAGCCATATTGAAGCATAAAAAAATATAGCACAAAACTTAAATAAGATATCTACGAATACATCTAGCAAACCTTGAAGATACTTTCATTTATTTTTTACACAAACCTTTTCGTTATACAGAAATAAAGCAGGAGCCTGCATGATGGTGTTATCAACCGATATACATGATGTTTTCTTTAATGTTTAGAACAAAGAGCACAGAAATTATTATAGTTATCAAATTCTAACCACGTTGTCTATTTGCAGATATTAAATAAATGGTTTGAATTTTATTTGTAAAAGAATTGTTAATGTTAACTTAAGGATCATGATCATGATCATGATCATTGTAGTTTATTAGAATTCCCTATATCTTCTATCTATTGTAAATTATCTAACTATTATGAACATATTACCTCGCGCGTAAATTTACTAGCTATTGAAGTACCTGTATTTTCTTGTTTGATCAACGAAACTAAGAACCATTCTCAATCTCTGTTTCTTTTATAGTCATCACAGAGTAAAGTAGCAAGAAAATTAATATTTGCTGCAAAGGCTGACTAATTGTAAGTATTTACTTTATTTTTTACTGTTAATTAAAAAATACTAATAAACGACTCCAAACAATACGTTTTGAAGTAAGACTAATTTGAATTAAAATGTTATTTAATTTTACATAATTATACGAGGGGTATTTTTTCAATTAATGTCCGGTTGTCTGTAGCTATGTAAATTCTGCGTGCGTGTATAAACGCGTGAATGTATCGGCTCTAGGCACGCGTTTGCGTGTAATTAATCCATTTTTCACTTTTTCGAAAAAGTTCAAGGCCACTGAGTATTTTAAAGTGAGTATTGGAAATCTTTCATTTCGACTTAGCTCAATAGCTATTGATGTTATCAAAAAGTTTATATACAGAAGTTGTAGGTAGATAAATTAGTCCATAATTCGATAGTATAGTTAACATTCTTATATCACCTGTAACTTTTTTGTGACATAAGATTGTATTTAATAAACGGTAGCCATGAAGACTGTGATTCCATTAAAAAGATATTTCGTAAAAATTTTCAGTGATATAAATGATAATTCAGTTATTGCGAAAAATAAAGAAATTATGGTCACTTTTCTTTTAAAATTTCGTTTAATGGAGACAGCCATGATTTCAAACAGCTTTTGAAATAGATACAATAGCATTATAGAATCTTGATGATTTCGTTTCTTAGTATCGAATTTATAGTGAAATATTAAACCTAAGTTTTTTAAGTAAAGATGGTGCGGATGCTTTGTTGTAGCAACTTTTCATTTCAAAAGTAAGAAACTGATGAGATTCGTAACAATTCAATAATCTTTAACTTACGAAAATTGAAACAATTATTATTTTCGTTTAATTGGTGAAATAAAAGATATAAAAGCATTCTAAGTATTTATATAAAAACAAATTGATATATCAGAAATATGAAAAATGCTGTAAAAGTCAATGTCCATATTGCTCCATTTTAATACGGATCCGATAGTTTTCTCAGAATAACTATCTAGGGTACTGTAGGCTTCCAATACGACTTCTTTAGACCTTTCAGTATGACGGTGATCCGTTATTTTAAAATCACCGCATCACTCCATACGTTTCTAAACTTAAATCAAGCAGCATATCTTCACTAATCTTTCATTAATGTATCTACAAAAATGTATTAACTTACAATTTTTGATTGATACCACGTCAAATGTAATTTGTGTTCTGCCTTGAACAATGTGACGTGGATCGTCTTACGCCTAAATACGCTGTTAGCGTCTACTAGTCCATATTCGTAAATCGCATTTAATTCATCCAAAGTGTATTTAATTGAAGTTGTAGATCAGTAATACACATATATTCCGGACCAAACACAATTCAGTAGGTCGAATTTAACTTCCTGGGAGTAGCATTTCGACCGCAGGTACTTTATAAAGATTAAATTTGTTATGTTTAGTGCTCTCATGACTACTTGATACATGTTGGCTTCATTCACAGTTTCACGAGCATAGGTCTTTGGATTTCAGTAGATATGTGCAGTTTGATTAACTTAATCAAGTATTTCTCTCGATGGAGAAACGAACCATATTTCTCTAAATCTTTTAAGTGTTGTCAAGGACGATTGACCATGATGAATATAACGCTCAAAATATTCCTACGCATCTTTTTTACAATCTTATAATAAAGCCAAGTCGTTTTTTTTTCTAAACTAGTTATTCCTCTATTTTTATGTACACCTGTAACACCCTAGCGCGTGACTTCTGGAATGCCAGAGGGTTTTCATTCTATTGGTTTCTTGTGTACTACTACTAGTTTCTTAATTCGCTAAATTGCCAATTCGCGTATTCAGTGATAATACCAACGATTTGTATATGTAGGCTCTATTATTTTCTTACTAATGGTTAAATTATGTTAGTTCAAAAATATCTGTACAATTTTTATTTATTTAATTATCTAAAACTACGCTATTCTCTATGAGTTATTTTGCAGCGGCGCTTCAATATCTTAGATACTGGTAAGCTTTTGGACACTTCGCTATGACTAATTACTGATTATTATTTATAGTTTCAATAGAATGTGTCATTAACGCGTCTTGGGTAATTGATGTTGGGTAGTCCAAAATAATTTTTCTTAGGTGTTGTTTGGTTTGGCTTACTTGTGTTTATCTTATTTGTTTAGTGCTTGTTTAGTGGAGATTATTGTTGTAGCATCTAATACTAGTTTGTAGATAATGAAGCAATTGTTTGTGTGGACTTCATTGAGATATTGATGTCAAGTCAGGTGCTGATATATTTTAAGTTATGTGTTTATGTGTGTTAATGTTGTAATGCTTTACTTTCTCAATTGTTATTTTATTGAATTTTGGTGACAAATTTGTAGTAATTGCATGCTTATCCTTTAAATATGTCTTTATTTATGTTAGTGGTATAATATTTTGATCTGTTGATTTTAATTTTACATATTTATTAATTTATTTATTAATGGACATTAGTACAATTATAATATAAATAATAATAAATAATGACACTGAGTGCACGTAACTAATTCTAGTTTGCATAATAGCTTAAATATTTTATATAAATAATATACCCAGTGACATATAAATTGCAACACCAAGAAGGTATTGGAATTTCCGGATGAAATTTTGTAGCAATATTCATCTATATTATAGTAATAATCAAATTTTGGGAGGGAAATATTTATTAGTTAAACAAAATTTTATATTAATTGTTAATAATGTATGTTGTGGCCTCTCTAATTTACACATTCATTTATACGCCGAAGCATTGATTGAATAAGGTGGTTTATCTCGTCTTGGAGTATTACCTCCTGTGCAAGTTGCACCTCATGTCTTAGAGCATCCATAGTCAAAGGCTGACGCTGCAAATTTCGCAACTTTCTACCAATTATGTCCCATACATGTTCAGTAGGAGAAAGATCTGGAGACATTGGAGATCAGGGCAAAAGATGAATCTGGATTTGCTCAAAGAAGTTCTAGGAAAACCTTACTACATGTGGACATGCATTACCTTGCTAAAGTAATAGATCTTCGAGATCTTTTAAGTATAGCAGAATTTGTGTTCCAACCACCTCTGCAATATATCGTTGTGATGTCATATTCCATTTATGAACACCAACGGATACCTGCTGCCATAAGTAATCGCACCCCAAACCATAACACCCACAGTGCGGTGTACGTGTCTCTCAATTGTAAATCGAAGATTCCGTCTTTACCCCGTCTTCTTCTGACACTCATACTACCATTGTGCATTGCGAAACAAAATATAGATTGGTCACAGATGAGATCGTTCATTGCACCATTGCAACCGTTGTTGACAATGTTCTGTAGTCAAAGGAAGCACAAGTTGCGGACGATATGATGTTAACCCAAAACCCTGGATTTGGCGATAACTACTCTAAGGGTTACAAGGCGACGTTCTTTACTAAACCATCGGTAACCAACTGCCCGCGTAGAGGAAAACCGTTCTATAAATACCAGTTGTCCTAAGCGACGATCTTGACGCTCATTCTTTCTTCTTGAAGCCCCGATTCCTCTTGTACAATACCCCTAGCCATCTTCAAGCCATGCAGGATACACTTGTATTGCAGTGGACCGATTTCAATTTACATGGTTAGCAATTTCCCCAATTGAAAAACCAGCTTCACACAAACCAATAACGCGACCTCTGTCAAATTCGCTTAATTGACGGTAATATCCTGGTTGCCGTACTCTAGGCATGATCAAACACACAAAAGATCTACAACTAAGATAATGTTAATTAACAATAAAAGAGAACAACAAATCGTACGAAAAACACCCCCCTAAAAAGTTAACAAAATATTATAGCTGTCAAATGCAATATCGCATTACCACTTGACCTCAAAAGTTAATCGATTATTACTTAATGTCTGCCCAACATATCTACCAATTTTGATTAAGAAATTCCTACTGCTTCTTGGTGTTGCAATTTCTATGTCAATTAGTATATAAGTTGAAATTGCGTGTGTCTATAAATATGTACCTATGTATGTAAGCATTGAAGGGTGAATTTGCAAGTCTTAATGTTTTCGTGTAACTTACTTTATGTCATTAGAAATTAATTAGGTTCCTATTTAGTTAGTCATTTTGTTCATTATTGGGACATGCATATTGCTAAGTGCTTTTAAAGCTATAGTAAGTGATTTGCATTCGAGGTGTATGTAGAGAATGGTTGATAGAATAGCAGTACTGAGAAACGACGATTTATGGCTTGTTTATATGTTTAGGCTTATGGTGTGGTATGTAGGTAATGTTTTTGCTTTTTATTTTTGGGTAAAGGTCCATTACTAGAAAAGAAGTTCTCTTTGTTAATATATTTAGCGTTATAAAGTCTTGTTAGTTTTTTAAAATCTGTATCGCCATTTTGTTCCCTAGAGGTGCACTGACTCCGTGTTGTTTCAGTCCCTGGTTATGTGGTCTGGAGTTCCAATTTCCCCGCAGATTCAGAGAGAATTTTCCCTCCTATTTATTGTCTGTGTATACGTCCGAAAAGCAACACATCCTCTTAGAAAAGGAATTAGCCCCCTAGATGGGCAGAAGCATTTGATACGTCCTCTGAGTCTGACGTTTGATATCAGAGAGAATATTCTTCCCTCCTTAGGGGATTCTTGCCATTATCTCTCCCATTGAACCAATGTACCGTTTGCGACTTCAGATTTAGCAGCTGTATCATTTCCCAATGTCCACCTCACTTTGTTATGAAGGCCCTTTATATATCAGCACCTTGCTGCGCTTTGTTTACTTGTAGATATGCGGCGGTAACTTTCACATCATCAAAAGTGGGTTGGTCGATATGGTGCCGATGCCAATTTGAAGCTTAATATTGCACCCCTTTGAGCGCTTAAACGTTTCTGTTTACCTTTAACTAAGTTAGACTGTAATTTCTCAGGTACTAAATGCGTATGTAATAATTGCTATTTATACGTTATTTAGGTAAAATCTTGAACGGTTTAGCGGGATTTTAAAATCTTTTGAGCAATTCTGGTTACTTTGTTTACGATATCGGTCGATATCTCACATACTGTTTCTAATTGCTCTTTAAAAATTGTCTTTCGTCAATTATGATTTTTAGGTATCTGATGCTCTTTCTCCTGGAGATTTTTGTGCTCAGCTGAAGATCTAGGTCTCTTTTTATGCTATCCCTCATTAAAAGGTATGATGTCTGTTCGACTGAGATTTCTACTTTTACCTGCGAGCACTATCTTTCAATACGGACCAGCATTGTGTTTGGCTTATTTTGTAGCTCTCTTAGATATCCCACTACCAGGAGCAAAACAATGTTGTTTGCATTTTAATACTTGTCTAACTTTGTCGAGTATCAGTAGTATGATGTGGCAACTACATCCCAGGATAGGGGCCCACAAGTTGATGACTGTGAGCATCTTCATGACGTGATCGTTTAGCATCAAAGTTTAGAGTACCTATCCTAACATTAACTTACAATACTCTTCGATATATCTCGAGGTATGATCAATCTATGAAGATTTTCAGTAAGTGTAGACCAGAGGTTGTCCATGAAAGCGAAGCCTGTGTATTTTGTTCCTCTATGAGAGATTGTGTAGCAATCTGTTAGTGGAATCTTCCACCGATTTCCTTTTCTGAAGCCAAACTGCGTGTCGCCACAGCCATACATAATTCTGTGTATTGTTACTATTCGGCTTAAAGGTTTGTCATATAATTTATCGATGATATTGAGTAAGCATATAGGGCGGTATGTGTTGGTATTCTGAGGTTTTTTCGCTCCTCCTGTTTGATGATGATAATATTTGCTGTTTCCAGGGGTTAGGGAGTTTGTCTTCTGCTAAGAATTCCTTAAAGGGTGCCAGTAGAGTTGGTGTTAATTGTTCGTATATGGTTTTGATTATTTAATTCTTGTTACTTAGAGTGGCCATTACTTCCCATGCTGAGTCCCTTTGAATGGTAGCGAAGTGTTGTAATTAAGTCTTAACGAATGTATTTGTTGACATATTTGTCTGTACTTCAGCGTCTGTTTGTATGTTATCATCAGGAAGTAAGACCTGTAATAAACATGTAGCAATTTCTTGCCAGGTGGCGTGAAAGTTCCCTCCTCCTTTTGAAGTATGCTGAACACATAGGTGTTTTTGAATTTTTTCGTGAATATTTTGTATGAAAAACCCAAAGGATTTGTCTTCAATTGCATCTCTCTAAAGTGTATCAACTTTGGATTTTTGTGTTAAAGATTTCATTAATATACAGGCTCTTTAGTTGCCTGTACTGGTTTAGTGGTTGATTTATAAGATTCAAAATTAATGTCTGTCGGTTAATGATGAGCCTTTTAGTCGAATACAATAGGGTGTTTCCGTGTGCTTTATGTTAAGCAGTTTAAGTCTGAAGGCACGAGGTCTATAGTTGTCCCTTGATTTTCGCGATGGTGGTTTATTTCTCTTAGTTAATATTGTGTGTATGTATATATGTACGTGCGTGCGTGCGTGTGTGTTTGTATGCGCGCATGCGTGTGTGCACCCGTGCGTACGCGCGTGTAAGTGCCATAGTGTCTGTAGGAGTTTGTGTTACATCTTTTGTTTCTCAGGCTCCACGCTATATAGTTTTGAGGGTGGTTTTTTCTGATGCAGCTATCCTTAATGTGAGTTTTGTTACCATAATGGCTACCTGATTCATTCTGAGAGGGGACCTGTTTTAGGACAGGGCTCGAAGCTCAAGTCGGACTCCTCTTTAGGTATTAGGCCTAATTTCTCAAAGTTTAGGTCGAAAATTTGGGTTTTTAGTTCTTCTGACCTGTCCACTAGAACGTCGTAGAACCTGGGGAGTTCGCATTTCAGTTATCTGGATTTGTTTGCCTTCTACATAGCATGTGGCCTCTTTATGACAGATAATGTCTCATTCGACTACGTTATATTTTTCTTAATATGAAAATTCTATGTAGACAAGTGGCCGTAACTTCTTCGCAATAATTACATCGAAAACGCTTAGAAAAAGGTCTCATTAATGCTCCCTCATGATTACTACTTAAAACAAGCCGTTTATGTCATAAATCAACAATTTCACGTGTTATAAAACATAATTATCTAAGTGATTTGTATTCATACTTCTTGTAATAAATACGTAGATAAGTAGAAAGGTAGAAAACTTCAAAATTCACTTTTTATGAAATATCTAGTAAGTCGCGATTTTTTTTGCTAATGTGAAATTACCTTTGAATTGGGTTCGAAATCTGTAGATCCTTCCCAAGTTAACCCGCTCACTAGCTATAATGGCTTCTCAGATTACTGTATTAAACGTTAAAAAAGACTTACTGTGTATATTTGCACATTATGACTAATTCAAGCAAATTTTAATAACGGATCGCTTTTAGTTCGTAATGGTGGTTATTTAGGCTAGTCAGAAAATGATGAACTTCTATAACTTGATTTTTTAAGAAGCATCAGGAATGTTAAAATATAACCTCCTCGAACGTAAGGTTGATTAATGACATAACCTACTAAATAATTGACCCTTCTATCTCCTTGTGACACATTACATTTAAAATAATTTCAAAGGAGTTTTCCTTTTAACATTTGCAACTTGTGCGATGACAGGAAAAATTTCCGACTCAAAATACCCTTAGAGTGGAAGTGATTAATTACCTTGACTGTGAAAAATACAAGTCTACTTTCAAATAATGCTTATTGGTGAGACACATTTTATATTTTACAGGAAAGCATGGATTAGGAAATAGAAAAGGAATCTTTAAAATGGAATAGCTATTATTATATAGCAAGAAGTGAAAACTTACTTGAACAAATGGTGTATTTAAAACAATAGTAAGAGATAAATTGAAATTATGACTAGTATATATATATATATATATATATATATATATATATATATATATATATATATATATATATATATATATA
>JAHWXV010652391.1:0-13624 GCA_024586415.1 Phrixothrix hirtus
AATAACTATGAAACTAAAAGTTCTAGCTGAATGAAAATTTATATTTGTGGCCGTAACTACATTGGTATTCCAAATGAAGAATTTGGTTAAAATCGAATAAACGGAAGTTCCATTTTATTTCTGTCATTTTTAGATATTTTCCGATTTTTTTTTATATTACGTTCGCGTTTTGTAAAATCTTTAAGACTTTGAAGTAGATGGGCAAGATTGCAGAGTTTTTATGTTTATCTTCTGAGAGTACACTTGAATCTCTTCACTTTGGGCCTTACTTACATGGTTAAACGAAACTTGAACTTTTCGCTGTCTGCAACGTTGTATGCATTGCTGCAGTGTTACACAAAAAAGTTGATGTTTTTATTAAGTCTCTTAAAATTCCTTTCCACGGTTCTTCTTACAAATCACAAATCGGTATTTCAAATTTTTAACTTTTCAAGTTTTTTGTGCTTGACCATTAGGAAACTGTTAAAGGACGCTTTCCGGTAACTGCAATTTTATTGCTTGGGTTATGGAAGCGGCGTTTTTGATCTTTTTCTTTTTATAACATCCGAAAAATCCATCTTGTGTATTTTTATTTGGTATAATTCATCTTCGGATTTTCGATGTTTTAGTTTATTTTGCACTCACTAAGGAAGTTTAATTCTACTCGCGATTGTAACCGTGCGCTTTTATTCACAACTGTCCGTTTGTTTTATCGTCTGAGAACTATTTGCTTTAAGCTTAAAAATACAGTTATGCTTTACAATAATTTTAGATAATTGAAATATATGTTAATTTATTTCATTGTTTCAATGTTCGATCTGAATTTACTTTAATTATAAATTATAAATTATGCTAATCTAACAATGGGTTTGTAGTATACATAGGGAGTCTATATAAACAGTGCGCAACTTGTGGTGCGCCAAAGGTAACGGTGAAGTCCAGAAGCGATTGTGTGAGTGCGTATCCTTCTAATCTTAACATGTCATGCTTTAGCAAATTTAAAAATTTTAAATTTAAATATGGTAACTACTCTGATGGGCCTTACTTACTATGTAACCACCCTGTACTAATAAATCAAACGTTTACATATTTTAATGCACAGTAACCTAATAGCGACTTAATAATAGCTCCAATTGGTCCTTTAGCATTCAAAAAAATTACAGTCGTTTGTTATACTTCAAAAGACTGCAAATATTTGTAAATACTGTATCTCAAATACCGTAGCAATTTTTGGATTACACGAAAGTTTCCTAGTTGGCGTCGCTTACAACCGAATAGCCTATTATTAAAATTTTAAATTGCTTAGGGCAATTAAGATAAATGCAAAAACCAAGAAATAGTATTTCAGTTTGAAGACAATTTATTTTTTATATGCCATTAGGTATACATATATTTTAAAAGTATTTTAGTTTAAATTCATACAAGTTGTATTCACTGCTTATTTTATTTGAAATTGCAAGTGTATAGATAGGTACCGAAATATGTATAAAGTAATTAGCTACATATATGAATGTAATAAAAAATAATTAAGTCATAATTTACTGAAACCTTTAAAGTATTCAATGAATTTTTTCAACAAAATAACTCGAGAGTGAGAAAAATTCCATTTGAAAATGTTAAATATCTTTAAGTGACTTTGCCTGTTCCGTATTTTGTGTTTATGGTGAAAACGATGAACTGTGTACACTTTTATAGAAGCTACATTTATACAAAATTTACTACAGTCGTTTCTAGTATCCAAAGAAGGGTAGTTTACTTGATTTATGCTTTCGTAAAATCGTAAATCTGTAACTTTTCGAACTTCTACTGTTATGTTAATGTGAGCTACTCTGACAGTTTTGTTCTCCCTTAAATATACTGACAACATCCTTATCATTTTTGTATTTCCTTTCTTGCAGATGAAGTGGATAGCTTTCTGCGTATTGACTGTCATCCTTGTAACCTTAGCCGTTGCTGATGGTGAAATTTGGGAAGAGGACGATCATGAAGTTCTTATAAGAAGCGAACGAGGTGCAAAGAATAGAGGTAAGCAGCTACTGCTTTTATTTATTGTATTTGAAATGATTTTCCTAGGGGTAGTGAATTTCAATTTTTAGACAGTCCGTAAAATCAAATTTGAAAGCTCATGAATTATGTAATAAAATTTATATAACTCTTCATGCTATATTAAAACGAGCAATTCAAATAACTCAAGCCACATTATATCAATTTTTATTGCTGTATAATGTAGAACTTATCCTTTTATGAACTTTGTAATGAGTTCTATTTCAATTTATTGACAAGTTTCGTTGCATCATAGAGTGGGGATGACTCTAAAATAAAGACCAATGTTAATCTGGGGATTTCTTCAACATAAACATGTTTATAAAGTTATTTGTTGTTCAGCGAATACTTTTAATAACGCATAGAATAACTGCATAATATAATATGTACACATGTAAATAATTTTTGATTCTATAAACATTTTTCTTTGACGAGTGTGAAATTTTTAAATGAATTTTTTGCAAACTCTGTTATTTAATTTTAGATACTTTTACTTGGTAAATCTGTATAATTTGTTCCAAAACAATTGGAAGCAAATCGAAAAGAAAATGTGCATATTTAATTAGTATTTTGCTTTAATAGTTATAATAGGTGATCACCGATCAAGTATACATTTTAAATGGAATTCAGACCTTATAATATTGCAAATCAATGTTTAGTTATCTTTTGACGTTTTGATGTCAATTATGCAAAAGCTGTTTTATTATTAAATTCTTTAATGGAAAAATAAAATCTTTCATGCAATTTTCAGTCTTTCAATTTTTAATTTTATTTCAACTTGGCAGCTTCCCAATGGTATTGTTTACGGTTCTCCATGTTTTCATGTACAGCAAATTGAACAGGGGCTTTTTAAAATAAATGTGTACAATTGCTCATTGTTCCAAACTTCCTAGTTTACATAAAATTCAAGTTCAATTCCCATGGTTTAAAATCTGTGTACTAGGAAAGAAGGATAATTAAAGACAAAATACCGATTGTGGCTATTGTATAAATATGTCTGTATGTATATGGTTTATATATATATTGTATGTAGCATCCTTTCATGAATTCTCCCTATTATGATTACGCGATTTGAGTATTTTCATTTATTTAATTTTAACTTATTCCCACCCTTTATCGTTTATTGTAAATAAATTAAATATTTTCAGTCGTTTGAGTTTTGACTAATACTTTGGTGCGTACTTTTATAAGAAAATAATATAAATTAATCTCAAAATAGCCAAATCTTGGACTTGGTATTCTTTTTCTAAAGTGCGGCCCCTTAAGTCCCTGAAATTCGAATTAAACATTAAAAAAAAAGGTCCCCTAAATATATAAACTCAATTTTGAGTGACTATTCGATTTGCTACAAAGCTTACGTATATAAAGGTGTCCCAAAATTTGAATTACCCGCTTTTTGCTACATAATTAGGTAGAAGTGCGACTTATGCTAGCCTAATTTGTTTGCGTTGCCGTTAACCATCATTAGTTGTCATGAAGCGTTACACGTAACAAGAAGCGGAAACCGTTCGTAAATTACATAGAATTTTCGGTCAACTAAATAACCTAGTCTGTCAACTCTCCAGAGATCGATTAAGAAATTTGAAGAAACCGGTTCGATTATGATCATAAAGCGCCTGGATGTCGTGTTACCCGTTCTGTTGAAAACGTAGGAAAACGTAGCGACTGTAAGAGATAGTGTTGAAGTGAGTTTAGAGAAATCACTTTGCCATCAAGCACAACAACTGGCCATTCCAAGAAACATTATGCACCTAATATTAAAAGTAGATTTTCTTGTGCATACCCACAGAATCCAACTGACACATGAACTTGTTAGTTTGTTAGTTGGATATTGGATAAAAATAAAATATATAATAATTTTTATCAGTAAGAAAGCGCACTTCCACCTTGACGGTTATGTAAATAAATAAAATAGCCAGATTTGGGATATAGAAAAACCTTCATTCACCAACAGCCTTTGCACAATTAAAAGGCAATTGTCTGGTGTGGCATTTGAGTCGGTGTGGCATCATAATTGGGCTATATTTCTTCGAAAATGCGGCTGAAGAACGTTATCGTAATATGATAATATAGTTTTTATGACCTAAACTTGACGGTATGGACTTGGAAGACATGTGGTAACAACAGAACGGCGCACCCAGTCATGCTGCGCTCGAAATAATTGCTTTATTGTCTGAAAAGTTTACTGCGCATTGTATTCCATGTTACGGTGATCAAAACTGGCCGGCGATGTTTTGTGATTTAATACCATGTAACAGACTTCTTCCTTTGGTAATATATGAAATAACGCGCGTATGTCAACAACCCACGAACAAATTTTCAACTCAAGAATAAGATTCGCTGAGTTATTGATGAGATCGAACCATAATTATGTACCAAGGTAATTTAAAATTTTAAGAACCGGATAACAGTGTGCATGTAAAGTCGTGAATGAAATTTGAATGATATTGCGTCGCGTACTTAATTGCAATAAATGTACTTTGTATTAATATCAAGAAATTTTTATCACATTATTTTATGTTTCTAAAACAACACGCGTTTCTTGAATAAGTTTTTATAATAAGCAATTATGAATGTTGTAGCAATTAAGTATAACGTATACGGGCTATATCTAAATGCATGCGAAATTTTAAGGAGCATTCCTTGTTGAAAATTCTAGAAGGTTTTTCATATAATTTTTAATCTTCGTTCTCTCTTTGTAAAATTATGTCCTTTTACCTTTTAATGGTAATTTTAAAACTTTAAAAGAAATATGTTTGATTGTGGTCACTGTTGCGAAGTGAGAACTACAGTTCTAGACGAATAAATTCTCGACCAAATTACAGAACAGCCTGAATCAAGTGGTAGAAGAATTTCTAAGTTATTATTATTACATTATTAATCACTGAAGGCTGGAGAATTTTGAAGGCACATTGTTACATCCATGCCGCATACAACGTGTCCGAGCATTATTATCCCATGATTTTCCACAATGAGTTGCCTTTTGTCAGAGGATTCTCTAAATGGTTGCACACAATCATCACTCCTTAGGACACATTTTGTTCACCAATGAAACAAGTTTTCCTAAACAAACAGAAATTTTTATAATAATCATTTATGGACAGATAATAATCGACACGCCATTGTAAAAGCTGTATTTTCTGGAAATTTGTGAATTGATAATTATTTAATCGAGCCAGACTTTCTGCCTTTGAGGCTTAATGGCGATTCTTATTTTCTTTTTTTGAATAACTTCCCATGCTTTGACACGTTAACTTTGACAATTTTGCTATGTTTGTATTATTTTAAGACCTGCCTGTATATGGAGTTAGGAATTAAGATGTTAGTATTTTAGAAAATTTAAGCCTTGTTCGTGTGACGCCACTGATATTTTCAGTGCGCGAAATAAATAGCGAACATATTTGAATTAAGTTCTTTGGGGATATTTATGTTTTGTAGATTACTATTTTAAGCTATATTTAAATATAATTTATTGGGAAGAATTTTGCTACAATTTTTTAAATTGTAGTTTCTTAAGTAAATGAATACTTCTATTTCTTTGAAAATAAAAGACTTGGAGTTGGGTTCGTGCTTCTTGTATTTCCCGGCTGGTTCGATTAATTTAATACTATCTGTTGTAATACATAACTCATTCTTTAAAAATTTAGATAATGTGCCTTTGCCTGGTGCACACTCTTTTTGATTGTTGTAACCCGCCTTCTAGTGTTAATTAGTTATTAATCATGTCGTTGATCGAATGAGATCGGTGAAGTGGGCTTGTTATTTCTAGTTGTTTTTATACCGTGTTCTGGCCTTTTGGTTTTGCTTCAGTTTATGGTTTCTTTTTGCCACCCTCTGTTTTGGATGCCGCCACTATTGTATCCGTCCCTTCAGCTCGACATCTTGT
The DNA here is from genome assembly GCA_024586415.1 of Phrixothrix hirtus. Taxonomy (NCBI): domain Eukaryota; kingdom Metazoa; phylum Arthropoda; class Insecta; order Coleoptera; family Phengodidae; genus Phrixothrix; species Phrixothrix hirtus. The sequence goes on from JAHWXV010652391.1 coordinate 5,909, forward strand.
TGGCCGTGATGAAATTAGAATACCCCTGGCTAGTGAAACATTGGATATCGCTACTTATGACACCAGAGTGGTTATAGTCAATTTAGTGTCAGATATTATTTTTTATGAAGAACGATAATTCTGTAATTAATTAAACGAAATGTTTGATCAAATCTTTATAGCTTCCACGTATTAACTTTTTTGTTAATGTGCTTTGAAGTTTAACTTTAAAAATTTCAAAAATGTCAATACGTTAGTACTATTGTGATAATTTTATTTCGTCATTTTTGAATTTGCACTAACGCTAATTGTTAATGTTTTTGAAGTCACTATATTTTTCTGCACATATAATTATCAAATAATTTGTGAACTAAATAAATATTTTTAGAAACGCAACAATAAATTTTGTATACGATTAGGCTGTAGCAGAGTCATTCGGAAATTTGCTACTGATTGCCTTTGGTTAATATTACTTACATTTTTATATTCACGTATACTGAAATTATTAAAAATAATTTCAATCCTCGCAATTATTAAATCATACTGCAGACTTCCCGACAACTTGTCTGTTAGAAATGTTTAGGTATAAGTAAAATGCGATTTAAGAATTATCATAGTTATAAAATTTATGATTTTCATGCACTATAAATTCTAGTATGTCGTCTTGGACACGTGATATACAGCTCAACTGATTACAGTCTTCCGTTAGTTGACTATTGCGTGAACTTGGAAATATTTAGTATTTCATATTAAGTTTGACGTACAACAATTTCTTGTAGTAAACTCAAGATTGTTCAATTAACAAGTATAAATACTCGTGACTTTTCGTCTACTTAGTTATAAAATTATATAAAATATAAAATTATATAAAATAAAGATTGCATAGATAGACTCATGTCTGTTGAATTAGTTGCAAAATTAACTATTACTTTTTATTTCAATGCATCTTTAGACTTGCCCAATTCTGTGCTTTAATTTCTCCGGTAATCACATTAGTTTATATTTTATTCTCCTGCGTACTAACCAAGCATGTTCATAAAGTATGAATTCGCTTATGCTTAAATAGGTGATCACTTAATGTTATAAACATTTCTTTTCTAAACAGATGTAGTATATGATATATGCTTTCGCCATTTCTACATACGAGGTACACCGCAAAATTCTTGAAGGCAAGTCCAAGGAATTAGAACTTCCTCTGCCGTGGTGCCTTACTTCTATATTTGTCTACGATATTTTAGTCTACGTTCTCTGTCTTTGGAAAACAATAAAAGATGACGGTAGCACCGCGACCAGACCTCCGCATCTTTTCCACAAGTTGCCGTGTAAAAAGTGATTGGTGCACGTATTCAACGTTCTCGCTCTGTTATTCTGGTATGAAAACGCGCGCTAACGTCATAGCTTCTTTTAATATCGGCATTAGCCGTGCAAAGTTTTTCATGACACTTTTTAGCATGGTACAGAACGAATTTAGTTTTCTCTATTCCTTCTTAGGTAGACCGTAAACTTTCTCAGTAGCGAACATCAATGACGCGTGTGCCAAGCAGCCCAAAGAGCATGCAGTGAGTAGAGTTGCGAGGTGATGAGTGTTAGTTGCAATAACGAATAGAGAAAATGAGCGCCACGCTGTTTTTAGGACTTGTACGTTTAAAAACTTTCCAAACGCACACTCTAGGTAAACAGCGAAGCCCTAACCAATTCAAGAAAACAGTTGTTAACTGTATAACAATAACTTAGCTTAATATTTTCATTACGCACAACGTTATCGGTGAAACTTTTCGAACGTTCTCTGGAAGAAAGAAAGGCTTATTGTGATTAAATCTGAAAGGTTAATGTATAAATAAAATACCAATATACATTAACAAAGGTAGATGGGATTTATTTGTAAGACTTATCTTGTCAAACAACAGTAATTATATTTAGCATAAAGAAAATTTTTATTAACACTGTTTTCTTCAACAATATCAATAATCAGACATGACTAATTAAAATATCCAAAAATACGTTGAATCATATTACATACAGTGAAAATGTCGTAGATTTTTATAGAAACATTAAGTTTTGTTAGGCCAAATTTGAGGCTACAAAAATGTAAAATGCATGCGCGTATGTTTAAATCGTTGACATTTGGAAACATGGTTGTTTAAACTGAATTTCTTGGCTTGCATAAAATTTGCAGTTATGTTCCGCCATTTTGTTGTTTACAATTTTTGGAATTTAATATTATGTTTGGGCTTTCAATCCTACCTGAGTATTATTTAATCTCCTTGAAATTTTATTCACTCCACTGACTATGGATTTTGCAGAATATGTAAGATCATTCCTTAAATCGGTTATAATTAACCTACGGAAGTAAACTACGCATTTTAGAAATTTGTCGGTACGGTACGAAGACGCGTGGTAGCATCTTGCAGTCTTTAAGAACATTTCAATGTCGTTGATGTCTTACTTTCTGATTAGTCAGCATAGAAGGCAGATGAATCTGTAATCTTCAATCATTTGTGTTACAAATATTACGCAATATATTATTACTCTAATTAAATTTGTAAGTTTTTAAATTTCATTATGATTTAGTGGTACCACAATTTAAAAGTTAAGTTACTCTGTTTTGTCTAATATCAATTAAATAATCATATTACTTAAAAGATTAGGAAACAAGTTAGGATTTATGCAATTTTTGTTTTCTACCATAACCTTGATAGAATGTAAATACCCATAAAGCTTGCGAATCGATAGGTAATTTTAATAATTTCTGTTATTTATAAACAAATAAACCCCTGTCGTAGGTGAACTGCATTTGGCCAGATATAATCTCCATTTCTGAAGGTTATATCAATTAAATCAAGATTTAATTAGTTATGTTTTAATAACATTTGTCATTTAACAATAATTGACACATGAATTACTCTTTTGTTAATATCCATTAATGAAGTAATATTACTAATTGCTCGTAACCGTTAACCATTCTTCCCACTGCAAACAAACCCAGATAATTTTACTATTATTTTAGTCTTTTATTCTAGTGCAGATAGTTAACGTATTGCCTTTCTATGTAAAGATTTATCTACCGTTTAAGGTAAGCATTATGATCAATTAGACATCACTTTATAACCCGCGCTTGAATTTATTTTATAATGCTCAGAGTTTTGACTTTTATAAATCTATATAATAAGATTGAGTTTGCAGATAAAGTAAATATTTGTTAATCAAATTATAATATTGGATTCTTCTTTGATCGCAAAATGAGATTGAAAAATTCTGGTGGCTATAATAAATTCCAGCCCTTTGAAATTAGTCTTTGTGGAGAAAACTTCTAGGTGTAACTTCATTGATATCTTTTCCGTATGAGTGTAGCTCAGATAATTATGCATTTTATGCGTGAGGAAACATCGTGTTATTTTAGTTGGCCTTCGAGAAGTTATAGTGGCAGTATAGCAATTTTTTTTCAAAAAGAAAAGGTCCACTGATTGACATACGAAACTGCATAATACAATCACATTAGACGAATGTAGAGTCCTTTGATTTCCCTACAAACATCATTTGTACGTTACTTTTTTATCTATAAACGAATGTTAACGAGCATTTCTAGAATCTAAACCTTCTCTTTGTAATAATAATTGAATTAGCTTTTACAAAACATTCTACTTTAACAACATATTATCTATGAGTTCCTTAATAATTCAGATCTACAATGTTTTTATGAAAGCCTTAACGTTTCTTTCAGCAAATAAATAAAATATAATTGTTATTAAATATGGCTACGTGTATTATATTTTTCTACTGTAAAGCAGCTATAAATATTATGAATCTTTTTGTTCATTTAAACACATTTTAATTTACACCAGTTTAATGGTCACCGGGCATTTAAAATTTTCCATTATATCGCATTATTAGTATTCCTTATCTCTCGCTACGAACAATCGGGATAAGATACAAGCTTTAAAGTCAAAGTATGTGCGTGACTCATGTTGCACTACTATTAAAATAACAAGTATTGGCGGTTCACTTTCAAACTTTGTATTTCAGAAATTAATAAACTGAGTTAGATCAAACCAATTTTATTTTGATAAAAGTTAAGTTTTGTATAAGTAGGCCGAATTTCAAAATTTTCCAAAGTTACACACGCTGGTAAATGTCAAATATGTTCTAAAAAATGTATTTTTCATTGATATTTTTAAGAATGTCGAACTTCAAAAATTAATTACCAAAAACTATTCATCCAAAGCGGTTTATACTTGGATATATAATTTATTGGACATTATTATATAGTTTTAACAAATTATAATGCTATCATGTTATTAATAACAAAATTACAATCAATAATTTCGAACGACTCTATTTCACTCATTTGAAGAGATATTCAAAATATTCTTTCTACTCATTATACAGGTAGAGAAACTAACACGTAAGAAGAAAAGATCTACTTAAAAGAAAAATTGTAAAGACCTGTAGAGATAAAAAAGTTTATGCGAAAGAGCGCTCGGGAAACATTCCGCGAGCGGAAAATCTTTCATTTTCAATTATAAGACCACTTTTAATAATTTGTTAAAACCAATTAATTTTTGTTGTTCAAATAATGTTAATACATCTTATAAAAAGGGAAATTTTCAATTTCTATCATAAATAACGGATTACGGTGAATTTACCTTTTTTGTAAAAATATAGAAAAACTACAAGTACTTCCTAAACTGTAATGTAGACAGTCTTTTTTTCACGGTTTGAGCTATATAATTCCAATTTCATTAAATTTTGTTCACCAATAACAAAGTTATAAACCTTTTAAAATAAGCATTCTGAGAACACACAAGTTATTGCACTGTTTTGTAGAAAATTTATAACATTTACAAAACGGCTTAAGGTAACAAAACGAAATTTCTCAATTATAATAAAAAATGATTTATTGATAAGCTATAAAAATTACAGAAAAATTAGCCGCGCCATTTTTGAATAAAATGGTTTGAAAGTGCACCGCCAATACTTATTATTTTACCTATAAATCTATCTTATAACGTATTTATGTTTATTTGGCACCTATGTAAATAAATGCATCCCTTTAAGTATCGAATGGATTATTTTAAAGTTTTACAAAAATGATTACTTCGTTGCAGGCAACTTTATTTGTATCATTCAATTTTTGAAATTCAATTTTATCAGGGAATGAATATGATTTCCGTCATCTACTATATGATTAAAATTCTCAACGTTATGAATGCTCACATGTTTTTTACATAATGTCAATGACAAAGTCCTAAAGAGATAATGTTGACATTTTATAAAATTGTTTACTCAACTTAAAAACTTAAAATAATATAAGCTTTAAATTTTTAAGGGTAGAAAATGTTTATTTTCTATCCTCTTATGTTAAATAATGACAATTCTTCTAAATTGCAGTACAATTATTTTAATTTATAACTTCATCTCTTAGTTTGAATAATTTTAATATTACTAGTTACAATTTGATTGTTTAAAAAAATTGAAATTTGTGTTTAACACCTCTTTAGGCATCAAAAAGTAGACGGAATCCTATTGTGTGTTGCTTGAATGGCACAGCATTTGCAACTTTTAGTTACCTGCTACTCTCAGCCCGCTTTACTCACTACGGCAACAAATGTCTATTTTCGACCCTTGAGGCACGGTATACTATCGTAATGCAAATTTATTTATTTGAATTTAACGTTATGCTTTCTATAGTAGTTTCTAAGTGAGCATTAATCTGTGTTCAGGGGCCTAAGACGTTGCAACGATTTTGCAGTCAATTATAATTTTGTTTCGCATAGCTTCAATCAACTAGTGATAGAATCGTATATTTATTTTACGACTACCGTTTTGTATATCGTATTTTTATAATTTTGTCACATTTAAACGCCTATGATTTTAATTTATCTATATTATTTGACTTCTTCTAGCAGATTGAGTACTAGAATTTTACGTTTGTAATGTATTATTAGGACTTTTGCAAATGTTCAATAATTACATCTTTCTGTAATTATATGCAATAAAGTTAGTAATTGCTTTTTTCTACGCAAGTTTGCTCAATTCATTCTTCATTCCCGCTTCATTTTTTCTTAACCTATTTTCTCTACCTTTGTTGAACATTTGTCATAAAAGGAACGCCTAATTCTCATTCTTATTTTAGAAAAACTTTGAGCTGTAACGAGATAATTTTCAAATCACTTTAGTAGCGATATTCTTGCAGATCTGCGCTTGAGGCCGAGTGCTGTTAATTAATTGTCAAAAAATTTTAGTGCTAGGGCTGGATATAATAACAACGGATAATGAAAATTTATCTTGAATGCCTTAGTGGGTAACTTGTTGCGAAATTGCGGAGTTTTCATCATAATATCGTCTACTTACGCATTGCCCTTTACAGAACGTAAACCGCAATTTATAGCTGAATTTAATTTTAAATATCGCTTCTTGTAAGATAATAATTTCAGAAAGTACTTTTAAAATCTGTCAATTGAGTAGAAAACCTAACTTAGATGTCTTTAGTATTGTAATTGTTGCCAATGTTACGCTAAAAATTTTGTTAGCTGATATTGTGTTGTTTACAATAAGACACTTATTGAAATTTTGAATTCGTAGGATATTTATAATTGAATATTTTCTAAACTTAATTTTTCTATACAGAAAGCAACATTTTAATTAATGTTAATTTACCTGAGTGCTATACTTATTTTTACTATTTAAGTAGTGAACTGGTGAAGTAGCGGACGCAAAGTCTGTGAAGCTCTCTGATAATTAATACATAACTTTTTCTGATCTTTTCGTAGATTCCTCCAGTATTTACAGGGTATCGTTTAATTAATTTACTGTACTGTTATTATTTTACTTTAAGCATATTGTTCACGCGAAATATAATGTAAATATTGAAACTAATTTCTATTAAGTGTTGTGAAAGGGCATACTAATTTAAGTAAGTATAACGCGCAATCCTTCGCGCATCTATTTAGTTTTTGAAATAAACTAGCGGCAAAAAGTTAAGAATATTCAAAAGAACGTTAAATTCTATGACATTAACAAATGATATGCTCATGCTTCTGATAATGATCATATTAATGCATTGATATAAGAGAAATACTTTATTATAATTCAATGACAATTACAAAATAACAAGAAAATCAATTTAGCGGTAAAACATAATAATCAAAAATAATTCAAGTTTAGTAATAATCTAAGCCTAATAATGTGTATCATCACCGTTTTGTTGTATCACCTCTTCACAACGTCTGTGCATACTTAAAATTAAACTATCAATTTTCTCTTGTTCAAGATTATCCCAAAGAAGTGGTAGCATATGTCTTAGTTCTCTCACAGTTGCAGGAGTAGGAACGTGGTTTTCCAATGATCTTTGAAGCATGTCCCAACAATGCTCAATGGGATTTATATATGGGCTGAGGGGTAACGGTAGATGTTCAATTTCTTCATTTTCTAGACAATCAAGCACAAGGCCGACGCAATGTGGTCTTGCATTATCGCCGAGAAAAAGAATCTCAGGCTCTAAATCGACTCTATAATTAACCACTATATTCTCCGGTATCTCCTCCCTGTACAATTGAGCATTTATGTTGCAATCGCAAAGATAAAGCTCGGTGCGGTCACCCAAAAGACTCCACTCCATACCATAACTGAACTACTGTGAAAAGGATACACCTCTTGAATAAGATTGGGATTATGACGGTTTCCTGGAGTCCTCCATACACGAACTCTCCGACTGTCACTGTGAAGTCCGAATCGAGA
>JAHWXV010652412.1:0-10630 GCA_024586415.1 Phrixothrix hirtus
AGAAATAATTTGAATGCAAGGTTGCCAAAGTGCAGTAAATTTAATTTGAAATATCTCGCTAACGGTTGGCGATAGCGAAAAAAGTTATACCACATTTTCTACTCTATTTTCTATTTACTACCATCTGTTACAAGAGCGTACGCTATTTACTTTATACCCTGTATATTCTATTTCGACCAAGCATATTATTTATCGTTGAAATGAGTGAAAATAGCTGTATTAAAATATGTTAACATTCAACTTTGGTTTGTATTTAAAAAACAACCACATATAAACAATGCTATGTAAAATCTCTAAACTCCATTTTATTTGTCACAAAAAATACCATCAAAATGTGTAAATAGTTTTGTTTAACTCCCTAACAGAGATATCGACATGTTTCTAAATTTTAAAAATTCGATCTGTTGGTAATAACTTAGTTTTCGAGTCTCCCTATAAAACATCAAATTTTGGTCATCCTGTAATACACAATATGCTTTTCATTTCACGTCTATAGGAGGAAGAATTTTATTTTACAAGTCTCTGACATAGTAGCCTTCCCTAGACTGGTAAATCCTAAACAAATATTTCAAATGATTTATGATTTCGGCTTCGACTCGTTTTGGATAATTCTAAATAAGAGAAAATGCTTAGTTAACAGATTTAAAGTTACATATTTTTAAACATCTTTAAATGCTACATTGATTTTAAATTTTATAAAAAAGTGTGTAGAAGTAAACGGATCTAGACAAATTAGTACCACAAGTTGATAGCGAGGAAAACTAAATTTTTGGATTTATATTTTTTATCTCAACGTCTATAAATTTTTAAGAAAATAAAGAGGTAAAATAATGTTCAAATAATTTAAGAGATATCGTCAGCAATTGTCATAAAAGTGGGTTCAAAAGTAACAGAGATATAAGAATTTCTTTATTTTACTTCCGTAAAACGCCCTTAAAAATTTACGATGAGTAATTATATAATGTAATATTGTAAAATTGGAAAAATATTCAACCTACAAGAAAAAAATCCCTATTATTACCACTACAATATTAGTAAGAGATATATATTCTAACGGTACAGAATAAGACCAGTAACGAAATTAATTTTGCAAATCAAATGTCAATAAAAAATATTTTCCAATACAAATAAATAATTCATAATATGTAAACTTCCACAATTTGTGCATTCAGCAGATAAACAAACTTCGAATATATTGATTAAAATCGTTCTGTAATTATTACTTTCTATCAAATGCAGCCTGTAATTGTAATACAAGTACGTGTTCTAGTAACTCCGCCTATTTTAAAAGGGGAGTGTGCTAATATCGATAAGCTTACAGAGCGTAAACTAGTTTGAACCTTAGGGTGGGTATGGACTTTTGGTTCTTACTGTACATCTCTCAGACACTAAGCTATCTTTAGCGATGTTACCAATAAAATCGTTTTTGTAATTACCTATACCTACTATGCATTTGAATTTTAAATATCGAATTATGGATCTACTGTAAGTACCATTCTCGACAAATTCAAAATATCAACTTTTTCCTATCAGTAACGGTAGAGTACTTTTCAGAATTTTGTACCACTAAAATTCTCCTTTTTACTCACAATAGGGAACAATTTGTAGCAGAAACTTTCAAAAAAATTGTTTCGACCCGATCAAAATTTGTTACAATTTGTGTTTACTTGTGTCCCTATTTTAAATACACTTTGTATCTAATATCGTATATCTACAACTGAATGTTTGTTCCTTATCTGAAGTTCAAGCATAAACTTTCTTATTTGACATTGTAGCATATACAGAGTATCCCAAAATTCGTCAGCGGAAGAATTTGTAGTTAATATTGTACATAGAATACAAATGTATAATCAAGGTTATAGACATGTTAGATACATATTTTAAAAATATTTAATAAACATAAAGGATGGTTCTAATAGTAAATTCAGACCTAAGTTATGTTTTTTAAATGAATTACCCTATATTTTATTATTCCATTAAAAAGGTCGCACTAGGGCTTTCAAAAAATATGCAACGTAGTAGGTTGACTTTAGTTTAAGAGTTATTAATAATTTTCTTTAAAGTTCATTGACATTTTAAGTGATGCAGTTGAGGAAAACACTAGACGTTTAAAATCGAGCCAATACTTTCTCAAATGATTTTAAAATATTGTTTATCAGATTTGAAATTATTTTGGATAATCCGAGGGGGTAACCAGTGTCTAAATTTTGTACATCATTGCCCAGTTTCGGCAATGTTATGCTTTTATTGCCGCATTTCTTTCAATCGCTGAGAAATTACCTTCCATTTCCGTATTCCCGCAATACGTTGCCACGTCGCAATACATTACCGATTTTCTTTCAATTGTCGAGAAATTACCTTCCATTTCCGTATTTACGTAATGCATTGCCTCATTTCAATAAATATTTCAACACTTCTTAGGTTATTTATGTATTTCTTTACCACTTCCGATATTATTGGAAGCATTTATATTATAATTTAGTTCTGTTACGTGTTAGTTATTTATATAACTAATTTAGAAGTGTTGTAACAACGAAATTGTAAAAGTTACCATACGAATTTTTAAAATATGCACAACTTGCTTTCGGCTAGTTTTTATTAGGCAACAACTGTTCTAATTATAAGAACCTTACTTAAGGTTACAAATGAGCTTATCCCTTGCATATTATTTGAAAATATTTTATTAATCTAGAAAAGTAATTGGTAACAATTATTCATCAAATTGAAGTTCCTCAAAAAATCAATTTCTTGAAAAACTACGTTTTTTTCTACGACCACCTCCAAAAGATTTGGTTTACACACTGCCAACCATAATTTATCTATGCTGCCGACGATGTGTAAATACGTGTGTTATGATGATTTTACACACTCCATTGATATCGTTAATAATGCAGACAAATACCTAAACCTATATCAAATTATTATATACAGGCTGTTTCATAAACAACGGACAATGCTACAGCCTTGTTATTTGTTGTCTTATTTTAATTAAACAAAAACCACATCAAATAACTCGAAAATCACTACATGCTGGTATTAAGAAAATCAGCGTAAACCCTGCCTTCTTAAAGTGGCGATAATCAACTATTTTTTTTAAATAGCTTCATTATGTTTTTTTGACTGATTCTTGTAGTGATTTCTCTCCTGATTTCAAACATTTGTAACGTCCACTTTTGCTTAAAACTTCGGGAAAAAAACAACATACATTGGGAAACAACTGATATGAGCGCCATTTTGGTTGTCAGTGAGTGTTAAATGATTTGCTTATTAAGTACCAAAATAGATCACTGCAAGTTTACTTCGAGTGCCGCAAAAACAGTCACGTAAACGTACATACCTACCGGAACACCTTCTAGGTAGGGAAATTTCCACATTCCAAAACTTTATAAGGTTGGAAGCTAACTTACAAAATACAGATCTTTTAAAAAGCAGAAATCAACTCACCGAGAATACCAGGACGAAAATCTGAAATTGAATATTCTCTTACATTTGGAGGAGAACTTATTCTTCTACGCATGAAATTGCGCACAATTTAAGAACATTAAACAGTATGGTTCGCTAAATTTGAAAAAGTACAAATTTAAACGCTAATTTGTTCAAAAAATCATCTTATCTGAGAAAATGATAGGGAACGAATATTGCAATTTTATTATTGGTATTTAATCAAATTACGAGAATATTCTGTGTTTCATAAGAAAATGATTTGGTTGAATGAATGCACATTTAGCAATAATGCATTTTTAATAAACGTTCATCGCCGCTGGAGTAGGAAAAATTCCAAAACTTTTATGGAACGTAATTTTCAAAATAGATTTAGTACAAATGTCTGGTGTAGTATTCTCAGTGATAGATTAATAGAACTTGTTTTTATAAACAGAACATTGGATGCAGAGAAATACAGTGCACCTATTTACAGAAGTTTTTGAATGAATTGCTCTTAGCCGAATTGAATGGACTAGTAAACTAGTAAACACAAAATGTAGAACAAGCGGCAAAATCGGAATGACCTTGAATCTTCACTATTTAACGAACGAACGTTATAACATAACAGACAAAGATTGGCCAGATATTTATTTCTCTTGCTCAAATCAAAGCATTAAGAATTTAGCAGCGTATGAAAACTCTTTATTCAAAAACAAGTAACGAGGATAGCAGAGTTCTCTTACGTTTTAATCTATCACGAGAGGACATTCATAATGGTTGAAACTAAGAGAGCTAATAGAATTTCCACATCCTGAAATATCAATTACAAAATAACCAACCATAATAATATTACTTAAGTCGTTTACTGATAGATTACCCAAATTTATAAATAACCTATAAAATGTCTGTTAGAATGGTTTTAAGAATCGACTTAACAAAATTGACAAAATGGAAATCAAAGTTTTGTAATTTTTAAAAGGGTATAACATGCTTATAAATATAACATAAATATATTGCATAGAGAATACTCATATACGTACATATATACAATACAAAATTCTAAAATATCAACACAGTACATAATACAGATACAGATACATATATACACTATAAATATGATAGTAGGCAACTAAAACAATATTGTAACAAAATTAGAAATAATAAGAATTTGTAGAAGATTCCAGAACATTCCATCGAACTAAAAATGATGTAATCACCAATGACTCGTTACTGCAACTTTTATCTAAAAAAAATTCAAGGGCGTAGCAATGAGTGCTACCATTGGAATTTATTACATCGGCATTATGACTCGTTTTATTCTTGATTTTTCCTGCATGTTCTAGAATACTTCCTTTCCACATAAATAACTGGGTAGATTCCTTTAGTTCTAGTATTCGCCAAAGATCTTATCTTATGAAGTAGCTGTCAGAAATAAATAGAAATATCAACGTTTATTATTAGTGTCCCGGAAAATAAATATTTGAGTGCATACATGTAAATAAATGATTAGAATTCAGTGAATATAAATAAAGACTCTTTAAATAATTAACTAGTTTAGTTATAATATACAATACAAACATAATAGAAAAAGTGGAATATGTCTAACTAAGTATATAAATAAAAACTACACAAATATAATAATAAGAAGATAATAGTTGCTAATTATATTAATATTGGTCGCAGCCACCATTATTATTCATCATGGCCTGAAGTTTTTGGAGCATGGAACTCACAAATTAGTTCCCTGATCTCCTCCCAACTTTGAGTGCAATGGTTCCATATGACGTCGATAGTCTAATCATTTTCATTTTGCAACCTTTGGACCATAACACCCCATAAATTTTCAATTGGTTTGAGATCTGGGGTCTGGCTGGCCAGGAAAACGACATATGTCTCGGTGCTGACGGTACCAATCTTCTACAATGTGTGCATAGTATATCGGACAGTTGTCATCAGAAAAACTGATGAGTTTATGCTCATCTTCCGGATAAACGGTGTACCTACTCGGTAACATAATATTGTTTAACTCCTCAACATAGACACCTGCATTAGCTGGACCAGCTAAACTTATTGCGAGTAATTGCAGAGGCGCTATTCGAGATTACATTCATATCGTCACAATGAGTACCATTACGCGTCATAATGTACCCGGCCGTGCTGATTGGAAATTAAACAATTTTATTAGAGAAGATTGTATTCGCTCAGTCGTACTGTAAATACGCTTGTGCGAATGCCGATCTTTCTCGGCGATGGACCTCTGTAAGAGCGACTACTCTAGCAGGACGTTGGTGATACACCCCTTCACTATGAAGCACGCGTTTTATTGCGCTTATACAGACACCATATTCACCAGCGGATTGACATGTATGTCTTAATCCGTCCGCCGTGTGCGCCTCTATCAATGCTTGGCGTTAATGATCTGTCGAAATCGGATCCGTAATGAGCGGTTAAGCGCCCTTCTTCAACGTTGTATCTTTGCGATAGGCGGACGATATGCCTCTAATATGATAGAAAATAAGAAGTAATACAATTGAAATACCAATGTCATTGAGTGATTAGGTGGAGGATAAGTGAGACCGTTCTCTGATAATATACACACAATGTGGTCCAGAGTTGTTGCTTATGTTTTTGATAGTATTACACAACAATTGTTGTTTGATATATTATAAACTATATGAAAAAAGTCTCACCTGATTAAAAAATACGTGGATTCGACAATTAATTTTTTTAAAGTGGTTGAATACTTTCAGTAACTTAGAATTTGTGTCCCACAAAGCATATGCATGGTGTTACGATAAATCGATCTGCTGCTTTAGGAAGCTATTCTACAACAAAAGATTAGCAAAGGTCGTAATACAAATAGGTCCACAAATGGCTCCTAAACGGGCTACGGCTTTCTAAAAGGGGTTCACAAACTTTAGTTTTTAAGGAAAAATCTCAATAACCGTTTGAACTACAGCAACTGGTTTTCACCTGTACGATAATACCAAGAAAGATAAACTTTTCGTGATATCTGTTAATGGATTACAAATGGAAACTAATTTCTGTAGCTTATCACAAGACGTTGTCAAAATAACGCATGGAGCAGAATCACAAGTGTTTATCCACGGCCGGCAAAGCTGCAGTGGAGCGAGGCGCGCTTCTTCGATACTGCGAGGCTAAACACCGTCGGGAAAATAGGTCTAAATCGGTAACTATGGGCGCCACTGTTTTTAAGACGCTCTGAAAGCAGTCCGTGTTCGGAGAACACCCTGTATGTCACGATATCAAGGACCTTGCCTTTAAGCGGAAAACAGACGCTAACGGAACTGCAGAAACAGGATTAATACTGAAAGAAATGTTCCTAATCTAAAGACGCTTACTCACTTATAATTATACTGTATATGAAAATTGATAAACTGAAGCTGACTAAAAATTCCCTTCACTATATACTTTACTTGGCAAAAATTAAAAGCGTGCTGTGCTTTAAATAAAATAACTGAGGGCTGGCTTCAATACTGACAACCCTGTATAACATTTAGTGAATTGACTTTAAATTCTTTGAATAAGAGATATTAATTCAGAAATAAATCATTTAGGACCTGTATCCTTAATAAATTTGTAAAATACTATTTTACTTTTGCACGCGCACTATCTATCTAAAATAGCACTTTAGGTCGTATTTCAATTAAATGAAAACAAAACTTCAAAGCACAAAACATCTTTATATTAATTCACATTTGCACACGTTATACACTTCTATAGAAATTGAATCATTAAACAAGAAATCAGGTGAAACTTGGGTGCTAAAACATAAAACATTAGCTAGCGAAAAACTGAGTTCGTGACCAATTTTGACGAGAAAATCAGCTAATTATTACAACTGCATGAGCTCCAGGTGTCCGCTAATGACATAACAAAATGTACAGACAAAAAATGTCAAAAGAACACATGAATTAAACAAATGGGTACCCAAGGCAGTTTAAGTACTGTTACAGGTAAAATTAATAATTAAACGTAAATGAAACTATCATACAACTAATTACAAATGTGGTTAAAATTTCAATTGTAAATGTAGTACTAACTTAATTCTGATTTACTGTTACGGTAAATATCGCAAGTCTGTATTGATTTATTTCCTGAATATACAAATGAAACAGCGGTACTTCTATCAATTGAATTTACGTTACTTAGGCACAGTTAAAAGTAGGTTAGCGGGGACCGCACAACCTTAAATAATTGCTATCATCTGCACGGGTAATTTTCCTCTTGCCGAGATCAGGATAATCGAAGAATGAGTAAAGAAAGTATAAAGCACTTACAGGTGACGAACTGTCACCTGTAATCTGACTTTTAGGATTGAGAACCCCAGTTAGGTATGGCGATACATAACGGAATTGACCTTGTTTTTATTGAATAGAAAATCCCAAATTATTTGAATATTACTGCGTGCGGACAACGCCCAGCAGGTACTCAAAACTTCAATAAAAGCCCACAATAATTTCCTAAAAGAAAGAAAGCACCACCAAACTAGCACTTAATATTTTTTTACAACTTGACACAAGCGTACCCAAATCGGAACTAACACATAATTTTTAACTTCGCTCCGTGAATTCGTTCTCAAGCTATTGCATCTCACTCCCCCTTGGATGAAAAACATACAGTTTCTGCAACGCTGCGAAATAATGTAATCACACATGGTAGTTTTTACTGGCGACACCAATCTTGCCGTGCCCCATTATTCCACATGCCCAGGTAAATATCGCCTTTGTTACTGCGTTAACGAAGTGCACTAAATACTCTAACTACTAGAAGACTGGAATTGTTATGATACTGAGTTCTATATTTTGCCCTTGGAACATGTAAGGAAATAACAAGCTGTGACACATGCAAAATGACGTAAACGTTTTATATTACTGAAATTAAATTTTATGAAAGCGTTGAGTTTTAGAATATTAGTTTTAATATTATACGAGGTACATTAAAATAGTTTCATACAAAAGAATTTATTTTTGAAATAAACGGATATTTTGATGGTTTATGAATTAAATCTAATTTTTAGTTATGTTCTTATAAGTAGATAATGCAAATCGTGATGCATACTTATATTTTAATGATTTAAATAGCATAATTACACAAAAAACAGCGAGAGCTGACAAACTCTAATGGTTATTAAAATATTTCATAAAATTTGAAGTTTGAGCTGCCATTTGAAGGGCCGTAGCTTCAATAGGAGCCATTTACAGACCTGTGCTTATTATGACTTTTGCTAATATTTTTTAACGCAGAATCGCCCCTTTGGGTAACAAACCGATTTTTCGTGACAGTGTATATTTATTTATTCTTTATATAATTCGTACTCTAAATTTTGCGGTATGATGCTATACTCGATTACTGGTAAAAACGTTTATATAATTAGAAGTCCGATTTTCTGCTTTACCAAAGTACAGTCCGAAGATATTTTTTTCAATACCTTCAAAACGGCTTGTGGTAAAATTATGAAATATAATACTAAATGCTTAAATTAACTAATTTATTTTAAAATTATTAAGCAAAGACACCTATATCCAATGAAGTTTAGGGTAAAAATTGTACAAACCTGTTTGGGCATCATTTATTTTACTTTCTGATATCAAATTTCAAACATTTAATTATTTTTTATAAAAACCAAATATTTTGTAATTCTTTTCTTAAGTGAAATCGATTAAAGTTTATGCCGCATACGCAGAAAAAATCATTTCTTTGTCATAATTTAGATTGTTACCTGTGCGTCAATTCGCTGCACAAATAGCTTTTTACGGTAGGCTTTTCATAAAAAGCATCCTACATGAATGAAGCGCAACATTTTCTGAGAGTCAAAATGTTATAAAATATACTTTTTAATACCACTTTTATCTGTTCCGTATTTTGTAAATGTATTTCAAACCGAATAGAATATATAAAACCCATTTTAGATTCGCGCTGTATATTTAATTATTCAAAGTATTCATTTATTAATACTTGAGGTAACGTTTAATTCCTCCGCAATTTATGTAATATTGAAACCCTGTGCTTGAAGCATGATTATTCGAGCTCTTGTATTGTTATCAATATTTGCTTGCATTTTTAAACTGTTTTGCTTAATACATAAAACTTGAAATTCAACTGTGCCGAAACGTTTAGGAAGTTTTATAACCTGAAAACGTAGTAACATAAAAATCATACTGCAATAGTATATCCGCTCTTAATCAAATTTTCAGGTCCGAGTATAATTTATGTTTGTTTTAACAATTTAAATTTGTTTGCCCAGATTTAACTATGGATATTTATAGTGTAATCGGTAATTTCAAATTTAAATATGTACGCGCCATTGAGTTCAGAATAGATGTCACTGCAAGCTATTCTTCCCGTTATGCGCCTGTCTCTATCAACAACGATTCCACCATTAAATTATAAGTTAAGATATAGCTCTCGTTATGTGCGGTAATAAACCTGCCGTACTCGTCATTTTTATTTGACTTACATATGTAAGCTATTTATAATATATCTATTAAAATTCAAAACATCTATAATTAATTTCTACAACTTCAGGTGTGGGGTTAAAGGCAAATTATTACCGTGATTAAGAAACAACAAGACTTGATTTTGACTTGTTACTTTTTAAATTTAGATTACCAAAGTAAGAAAGGTGGATTAATTTTGCGTATACGTCACGTGTTGATGGGCATCAGTTTATTATCCGGAAAAGATCGTGATAGCGACAGAAAAGAGGATTTAGATGAGCCTAAAGAAGAAACCGAAGTTAGAGAGTCCAGTATGTTCCCCGTAATTACTAAAAGAAGCGTACGACCAGCGGCATTGAGGGAGCGATTCGACGGCATTTCCAGATACCCAGTGGAAAAATTTATTAAAGATTTTGAAAACACCGCAATTCTATCTGGGTGGAACGATTTACAGAAACTGATATTCTCATAGAGAAGTTTAAAGGTTTTAGCTTTGTTGTTTTTACAAGGCGAAGCCAGCCTAAATAGTTGGAAATTGTTAAAGACAGCGTTACAAGAAGAATTCGCTAAAAAGGTCAATAGCATCGAAATATACCAGCTCTCTCAAGTAGCACTTTAAGTAATTATAACAGGCATTGGAGTTATGTTTACTTTACCGCAGTAAATATTACTGAACTATTACATAAATTTCTATTTTAACGTGAAAATTACCTAATTCGCTTTTTTATCAGTCAAAATATCGTAAA
>JAHWXV010652493.1:0-10330 GCA_024586415.1 Phrixothrix hirtus
GCACTACTATACGCAGCGTGAAACCTAAAAGGCTCGAAGAAGTTTACAGTTCGTTATTCAAGAAGATAATATTCGTAATCTACAAAATCCGAGCAATAAACAATTTTATAGAAATAATAGCGATCAACCATGTAATAAAAGACCAATAAACCATACGCATAGAATAAATTATAGCTTTCGAACGCAAAATGATAATTTGGAATTGGAAACAACTTTCCTTCAAAACCAATGGAGATTCAACAAAAGTGAGCAGTCAGCCTGAAAGGTGTTTTACTAATTTTCAGTTCTTTAGACCGCAAAATTAAAATGTTTTCCGACCAAATTCAAATTTAACCTTTACAAAACCAACGCCGATGACCGTTTCCCGTAGAAATACCGATTCAAATTTAAGACGCCCCGGTTATACTAGTCAATACCAGTCACCTCTCACAGAGATTTTATTACTGAATAACTTCATAGTGCTGAGTTAAAACAACCTTGTGGGTCAGACGCAAATCTTATCAATGATCCCATCCTTAATGATAGCCAAGTAAACATCAATGGAATGTATCAAGGGTCTTATATTAAATACTATCTACAAACACAAAGCGAACCCGAAACTTTTAATAAATCGATTCAATGAATGGATCAACCTAAAACCTCAATTAATTTCATATAATGGAACAAATACCAGAGAGTTTTCTTGACTGCGGATCTGTAAAAAGGTTTATTGACCCAAATTTAGTCTTCAAACTGTACTCAAACTCAATATTAAAGCATCCCCATGCATAAATATAGTGAACTGATACCAGTTTCTCAATTATTTGGCCTCCCACAACCCATAGCCTTGAAATTTTACCTATATAAGTTTCATAATGCATTAGACGGATTAGTAGGATTAAAGGCTTTAAAAATATAGCAAGCTAGTTTAAGTTTTGATACAGATTTCCTAAGCACTCCTTATACGAGAATAAAGCTACTTATAAGACAAGTAAATCTTTAAATTTGATAACCATATCGCCTAGGACGGAATAAATGATACAAATTAAAACATCAATCACAACTGAAGAAGTAGTAATCCTTTATCAAAACCTACATAATTGTGAAATACGGTGTATTTAACAATTGCAAAAATGCCCGAGCTACAACAACCACACCGAACAAATCAACGAAATTACTAACTTTAGGTTTTTCTGGACCAATCATCGTGGAGAAATTTTGCAGGGAAGAATTTCGCCGATTTTGGCTGTCACAATAAAAGCAGATACCTCTGGTAAGTAAAAGTGGAGGATAGCAACAGACTATAGAAATATCAATGAAAAAACCCTAGATGACAGATCTTAACTTCTAAATGTAACTGATCTTTTAGACAAATTCGGTGATATCAATACTTCTCGACTATTAACTTAGCCAATTCGTTTCATCGAATTTAAATAGGCGAGGAAGACAGTGAGAAACAACATTCACTGTCAAAAACGGTTTATGCGTGTTCCTGCGCCTGCCATTTGGGCTAAAAAATTCTCCAGCCATGTTTCACAAGTGCATAGATATCCTTTAAAGGAATTCAGAACGGAAAATACCTTGTGTACCTTGATGACAATAATAACTTCGCAGCAGGAGCATATTGATTGATGTAAACTAGTTTTTAAAAGATTTAAGGAAGCCCATTTTAAAACTCAACTAGACAAGTTGGAATTTTTGAGGAAAGAAATTACCTATTTAGTACACATTGTAACTCCAGACGGGGTAAAATTAGATCTAGATAAAATCTGAGCATAAAAAATTATCCTCTTCCCACCACTACAAAATAAATTAAAGGATTCCCAGGGTTAGTCGAATATTATCGTAGGTTTATTAATAATTTCACAAAAATAACACAACCTCTTACTAAATCTTTGAAGAAGGTAGCAAATATTGAGCACAATGATGAATTCGTTTCATACTTTGAAACTTACAAAAATCTTTTGATCAATGAACCAATTCTACAGTCTTATGATTTTACAAAGACTTTCAACACTATCACGGATGCATCTAACTCTGCCTTGGCAGTTGCGCTTTCATAGGACCCAATAGATAAAGATTTACCAGTAGCTTATACATCATGCACACTTAATAATTCCGAAAGAAATTACTCAGCTATAGAAAGAGAAATACTAGCAATAGTGTGGTCCATCAAATAGTTTAGGCCATACACCTTTGGCAGAAAATTAAACATGGTTGAAGGACTCATCTTCACAGGTACTGTGATAGCGAATCAAATTAGAGGAATACGACTACACTGTAATTTAGAAAAAGGGTACGAGGGGCTCTATTTAGATTATGAGCCTGGGCAACACTACGTGTTTAGGACGCCATCTAATATGTTTAATGCAAAGTTTGACATTCTTTAACATAACCTTATTCAGAAGATTTTGACATTTGAACGTGATTAGTGGTATTTATAGTGACATGAAAATTGTGCCTCAGCGTAAAAATTGAATAACTCGTGAAAATTTCCGTGCGATGATTTATTACGACTTTCGACGTGAATTACCTAGACAAGAGTACATCGATCAACTTACTTCCACTTTTGGTGATGAAACCCCATATTTTGTCACTGTGAAACGCTGTTATAACGAGTTTAACGGTGACCGCCGTTCGTGAACCAAAGAAAGTCGCGGAGGTCGTCCAAAATCAGTTGTGCCAGAAACTATTGCTGCTGTGCAAAA
The DNA here is from genome assembly GCA_024586415.1 of Phrixothrix hirtus. Classification (NCBI taxonomy): domain Eukaryota; kingdom Metazoa; phylum Arthropoda; class Insecta; order Coleoptera; family Phengodidae; genus Phrixothrix; species Phrixothrix hirtus. The sequence goes on from JAHWXV010652493.1 coordinate 2,688, forward strand.
ACCGATAATTAAAAATCGTCATGTGACATGCTGTGAGATTAAGGCAATCTTATACATTCGTTTGGGCAGCATATATAAAATATTGCATGAACATTTAGTCGTGAAAAAGGTTTGTTCTCATTGGATTCCATATAATTTGAAAACATCTGAAAAAGATGCCGTGTCGATTAGCGCAAGTTAATGCCCACGAAATACAATAGCGGTGATTCAAAAGTTATGTAAAATATAATATTGCAACAGGTATCGAATCATGGATATATGCGTATTAGCCGGAAAGTAAACAGCAGTTGACTGTATGGGTGTTTCAAGATGAACCAAACCCAACAAAAGTTGTTCGCGCATGAAGCATTTCGAAACAAATGATCGCCTGTTTTTTCGGAAAAACTGGTTATGCAGCAACAGTGCCTTTACAGGAACGTAAAACAGTCACCACTATCTTTTGCCAGAAATCTTCAGGGAAATAAGGAAAACAAACAAGCGCCGTAGGATCATTCTGCATCGCGAGAATGTGAGCTCTCATACATCGAGTCTAACAACCGATTATTTGAACACTCAAAAAACCACATTAATGGGTAATCCGCCGTACAGTACTGATTTTGCACCGAATGGCTTCTTTTTGTTCCCGAACATCATGAATAAATTACGTAGAAGACGGTTTTCATCGGGAAATGAAGCCGCGGATGCTTTCAAAAATCATGTTTTAGAGCTGTCTCAAACAGAATAGAAAAAATGTTTTGACAATCGGTTCGAAAGAATGCAAAAGTGTATAGATCATAAGGGAGAATATTTTGTAAAACAATAAATGAATTTTCAATGATAAATTACCGTTCCTTTATTATTAGGCTCATAATATAAATAGTACCCCTCGTAATATAAAAACAAATACCGATGCATTAAGCCGTGTTTTTATCGAAAGCAACGCTCAGTCTGATTTAAAGTAGGCCGACAAATAAAAATAACGGCAGATAATTCAATGCCGCAGCCGAAATTAGTGACGACCTCTCCAACTCGCCTGAGGTAGCAGCTCAGCTCATTGTGTTAGTTAGGACCTTGAAATTTCAAAAGGAATTTTGAAATTGTTTAAAGAAAATTTGGGAAACATAAATTAAAGATGCAAAATTTAAAATTATAGAAAGTTACTTATCTAAAGAAAAATGGTCGATACATTATTTACTTACTCGCAAAAGGAAATTATTTTGATAAACTCAGTAAAAAAGACGTATTTCATACGCTTTTAGGCTTAAGGAATTTTTGCATTAATAACAATATAAAGAATCTTTGTATCCCAGTAATCACTACTAGTGGCTTAGATTGATTTCACTGGAAAGACGAGAAAAATCTGCTAAATTGAATTTTCATATGCACAAACATTACGATAGATGCAAACGTTAACCATAATCAAATAACGGAAGTGGACCTAAATATGAATGACCAAGAATATTTCAGTATTTAGATACATGGAAGAATTTAACGAAGAATTGACGATTCGAACATGAACGGTTCTTTAATCGTAGATGTAGACAATCCAGATGACAATAACCTATATGTTTCAAGTAGTAGTATAATTCATGATAATCTTATAATCCCAGCAACAGCAAGCAACTAAACGGAGACCAGAAAACGAATTACTTGAAAATTTAACACAACATTCAATTGTAGAATAAAATCCTATCATAGATACTCCCATTTCTGATGGCCCCGCTAATTGCGGGCAATCAAATAATAATAAAGCTACTTTTACATAGCTCTGCTAAATCTAAAATAGCAAATGTTTTGAAAGAAAAACTCTAATAAATTTACAAATCCCGAAGAACAACTTTGAAAGTGACAGTCGATTTTATAAAAACTTATATTAACCCTAATACACAATACCACCTGTATTTCGAAAATTTACAAGCATATAAACCATTCTGTGAAGTAATTCGTAAATATTTCAAATGGCCGTTAATAAAATTCAAAAGACGTATGATAAAATTATTAGATATGCCAAATAAGATCATTCAAGCGAAATTAAACGAAATCATCACGAGGGTAAAAGTAAACATTCCGGGATATACGAAACAAATCTAAGAGTAAAAGCCAAATAGCATTAGAGAAACCATATGGTTGTACATTAACGAATGTGAAATTTGTGAACACTGCAAATATGATAGGAACCCTGTCAAAATAAAAATGAACATAACTCCTACAGCAGTTAAACCCTTTGAGAATATCCATTTAGACACATTTACTGTAGAACAAACCAAATAAAGACAAAAAACTGAAAATAGATTTAATACGCCTTACAGTCAACGTAAGATTCATATGGATAATATTAGACGCCCATTTAAGAAAACTTAATAACGTCAGTAATTAAAACTATTTTTACTAGATTACCACTTGAATGTGAACTTCAAGCTAAAATAGAAGTAAAAAAGCTACATAATAATCCAAGAATGATACCGTTAAAAATAGGAAAATTCTAAATTATACCCGCACACTAATTCATTATTATAATATAAACCCAATAATCCTAGAAACCAATAAATTATCTGAACAAATTAATTACACATATTAACTGATTAATGAAAACTTTAACCATACTCTTGAGGTAACAAACTAGGTCGAAATTTTAACATTTACCAAAAACAAAGTAGAAACCAAATTAAAAGAAATAATACATCAACATAGTTAAAAAGCGGGATTAATTAATGACCTATGTTTTGTTTTTAAAGCAATTACTGGTAACCTCGATTCTTCTAATGTGGAACGTTAAGAAAACGTGATACATAATTTGCAAAATAACCAAATTAAATTAGCTGCAAATTTTGCAGAACAAAATTCAGTATCCTTAGATTTAATAAAAAGAATTTAATTTAACGGTGTAACAAATAATACACAAAGAAAAACTATTGGCATCAAATATCAACCGAACCGCTTCAGTTGTAAAAGAAACCACACACCTTGTGGTCATTGTAATGATCTAGTTGTAATCTTGTTAGTAGTTAGTCGTATTATAATTTGTAATGTAAACCTTTAATTTTAAATAAATATTGTCTTTTAAAAACACAAATAAGCTTAAATATTCCATGTTTGAAATTCGTGAGTTTGAAAACAACCTTGTATGATCCACTCATTTCAAAATATTTTTAGCCCTTTTAATTAATAATAATTCGATTTCTTATGCAATTAAAAATTACTCTGTTTAATTAGAAAAAGCAAATAAACCAACAAAGATTATAATGGTGGTGGATACATGATTCTTACTGCGATAGATTTAAGTATTGCCACGTAAGCTAGCTTCGTCCTATAATGATTTAGTATAAGGAGAAAAGAATAAGAAAGGAAACGAAGTGTAACTCACGTGGTAAAAGAGACGGTTGTCCGGCTCGAATAGCTTTATCGGAGAGAGGGTGGTGAGCTGTTGAATTAACCTAAGATAACGGAGTTTATTAGTAATAATAGATCGCAGAGATAGCAAAGAAATGCTCTTGAGCGCCACGCTTTTAAAGTTATAGGTAACTTGCTAGACAAGGCCTGAAAAGAAGCAGAGATACTTACGGTGCACCCTGTATATGTTAAAGGCGAAACATAAGTAGGTATCACGCCGTAGAAAATAATAAATTTAAAAGTAGGAAAACAAAAATACACAAATAGCATATTAGTAGTGGTGTGTGGTAAGTTTTTGATCACACGAGGTAATCTATTAAAATAAAGTAATCTACCTGAAAAGAAATTTAGGTAACCAGAAATAATAAGATGGTGTACTATTGAAACATTAACAAGGTAATTGTTTATTGTCTGTTTACAGGCAAAACGGAGAAAATACATTACTTAAATACATTATTATGGTTTAACAAAGTAAAATATTTAAGTTCAATAATGGTTTCTGGTTAAAATGCAAAGCGAAACGTGAAAATGTGAACATGTGGCAATAGCCACATGTATCAATGGATAAGAATACTTTTATAGCTTACTTCGGCTGGCTTATACAAGGTTACGGTAAATCGAAAATATACGTAATGAAATGAATGTTATATAAAATTCTACATTGACCACTATCTTATATAATTAAACGTAGAAAAATAAATGAAGTTAAAGGTATAGAACAGGACGAGTCTATGGACGGTTTCTAACAACATTTGCGTAATTAATAAATGTTCAGATTAAGCAGATAATTTAAAAGCATATAATTAGACCGGAGTTCGTCGATTTAGTTGCAACCAAAAAGAGCATGAATAAATTCAATAATTAAGTTTCTTTTAAAACGGTATCTAGGTCCCTAGCCATAAATAATTAACTAAAGATTTGTCCTTTGTTTTACAAATATTCACACAGGAGCTCAGTAATCGCAACTTAAATAAAGCGTATGATATGAATTTATTAAACTGTGTATCTAACTAATTACAATTTTAATCGAAGTTATAGAAATTAAAGGTAGCGTTAAAATGTTCAATATGAATAAAAGAAAATAGCAAAGCATATTATAAACAGTAAAAAAAGTAAAAGGTTGTGACAGAGCGTCTCGGCATTATGAGGGTAGGTGACACGTAACCAGGCTACTATGTGACCAGCGTCCAGGAGCGACCCCAAAACCATATGGGCCCAAAGTAGAGACAAGCGGGAACCCAAGTAGGCAGCAGTACACGGATAGCTCCTTGGAACTCAAAAGGGTCCCTATACAGCTATACAGCATCCCTCGAATAGTAGATTAAACATGCCTCATTCGAGTCGACCATCAAAGTGCTAGTCAGCCACGAAGACGGTAATCAATTAATGTAAACTGCCGACGAAAGAATCAAGCAGATACAGAAAAAAACTATGAATTAAGAAAAAGCAAAAAATTAATTATGTTATTGATAAATCAAGGTATTATTTTATATTTTCCCATTCTTGCCTTTAAGTTTCTGAATTTAGTTTTATTTTAGTTTAGCATCTCAAGAAAGGTTATAAGAGAGACACGTGTTCAATATTACTTGTAGCTAAAGTATTTAATTTGCCAACTTTGTGTATTAGATACCTTCATTTGCGTTGGTTGTCGTGTAGGTGTTTATAAAAATGAGTGGACAACTGAAATTTCGAAATAAAAATAAGTTTACGGACGGCTAACTGTTGGCAATAATAGATACAGACGATTACGATAGCTACTTTGGTGCTGATTTAACATTAGAGGATCGTGCAAGTGATATCGAAGAAACCGATATAGTGACTGAAGCTGAAGAAGTAGATAACGTTTTGCATGTTTCTGATAATGGTGCTGAATGTGCAGATTCCATGGATGTGGTAAACCAATTAATGAATTTTGATAGTAGTTATTTATTGATTTATTTGTTTACATTCAACAGGCGATGCCCAATGACAGGACGCTGTATACAATTATTGATAATAGAAAATATTACATGTTACCTTAAGTCGATTAATTATCTGAACTACATTTAATAGCGGTACGATGTACTTAAAGCCTAAATAATAAGAAACGTTAATTGCACCGTAACGCATTTTTAAACCTTTGAATGGTCGAGCCAAATATATCAATATCTCCTTCAAAGTTATTGTACGCATTTAATGTACGAATAATAGGAGAATTAAGTGTATAATTTATTTTGGGGCAATTTTATGAAAACAAAGTTCTTTGGCAAGTAGATTTGGTGGGTACTTTTATATGTATGCGTTATAAAATATACGTATCATCTAACAGTCCATTTATTATTTAAAAAAAAACATGATTTGTAAATAATTTCTACGGTTTTGTAAAGTTTTGCAATTTAGTAAGTTACTTAGTTTCTCACTAGATCCTTCCCATTTAGTTTTGGTCAAGATAAAGTAACAATATCGAAGAAACTCGTTTTGAATTCTTTCGATACGAAGTATTTGATATGTGTAAAATGGGTTCCAGATAATAGATAGGTATTCAAGTCTGCTATTTACCAAGCTAGAAAACAAAACCGAAAGAGTTCTTAAATTTTTAAATTCATTACATGTTTGGAAGATAAAACCCAATCTCTTGTATGCATCATTAATGATTTTATCTAAATGATTATTGAAAGTTAACTTAGCGTCATGTAAAATTCCTAAATGTCCTACTTCATTTACTCGTGTTAAATCCCAATTTTATAATTGTAATGAACGTTTGTCTTTTTTCTGCTATATGTCACGCAAATACATTTTTTTAGATTAAACGTTAGTTTGTTTCTTATTGACCAAGAGTATATTGAGTCGATATCAGATTGAAGTAAATAGCACTGATTCGTAGTTTTAATTTCAAGAAATAGTTTTAAGTCATCTGCGTACATTAGAAAATTAGAATATTTAATTTCGTTACATATATCATTTTCAAATAGTAAACATAATAGTGGACCCAGGTTAGAACACTGTGGTACGCCAGAGTTAACCAAAAAATGTTTAGACTTAAATCCATAACACTCTACAAACTACCGTCTTCCACATAAATAAGTAGTAAAAAGTTTAAGTAATTTATTACTTAGGCCCATTTTGGAAAGTTTTTTGCGAAGAATGGAGTGATCGATTTAAGCAAATGCTTTGCAACAGTCCATATAAATAACACCAAGTTGGTTTCTCCTTTGCATTGATTTAAACCCAACCTGTGCAATGTAATAGATTGGTTCCAGTCGATCTCCCTGACATAAATCCATATTGATGATCGCTAATTATGTTTTTAACTTGTAAAACAGATTCAAATATCTTTGAAAATATGGACAAAATTGAGATTGACTTATAATTTCCAACTTTATTGCGTTTGCCACTTTTGTATGTGGGACAAACCTTAGATATAGTCCATCTTTCTAGTAAGCTATTCAGTTGTAAGGACAAATTCATTATTTTTAACAAAGGAACACATAGATATTCGGCACATCCTTCCACTATATAAACTGGCACGTCATCGGGGCCAACCGAGTTGTTGTTTTTTAATTTTTTTATGACTTCTAAGACTTCATCAATATCGAAATTTAACAGTGTAATTCAATTCTGCCAGATTCCTCGAAAATCTTATTAAGAAATAGGCACCCAGTGTGAGTAAACACTTTCAAAATATTTTGCGAAAGCATTTACTATTTCTTGTCCACTTCCAAGCTTTTGAATACCTTTACCATACATTATTTTAGGTAAACCAGACCTTTTTTTATTTCTTACTTAGGTCCAAAACATATTAGGATCATCTAAGATGACGGAATTTAAATAATTATTGTATGCTTCCTTTATATTTTAACGAAACTAGCTAATTGTTTTTACAATGTTTATTTATATTCACTTAATTTTACACTTATTTGTAAGTAACTATGTACACTAATTTATTTTGAATACTTCATTATTTATTTTTACAGTGCACCAGCAGCAAACATTTATTTATAATTCTATTTATGTATATTTATATTTATATCAGTAATGCACAATACAAGATTTTAACAATATTTAACTCTAAGATAACTCAATTCGCTGGTTATATAGGAAAGATATTCTAGAAACAATTGGAACCGAACATCCCAGAATATTACCTAAAATAATGATGTAATGCTATGACTAATTCCTGACCTAATTGAATTGGCACACATAAATTACTGCAATGAGTCATTTGCGGATTACATTATCTATTTTATTACAAAGAAAACATTCTAGATGATTCTAGAATTTTCCATTTACTGTTT
>JAHWXV010652498.1:0-11317 GCA_024586415.1 Phrixothrix hirtus
TATATATATATATATATATATATATATATATATATATATATATATATATCTAAAGAACAACCGGTAGTTTTATTTAAGCTATAATTGTGGTCAAAATAAAAATCGAATCCTCAGCTACTAAATTGTATTAACGTTCGAAATCATAACTGCCAAATTGTCACATCCACAAATTTAAACTTCATTCAGGTTAACTTATAAAATGTTTATGCACATGGACCACTATGTGAAGTAAACACTAGCATAGGAAAATTGTATAGAGTGAAAGTACTGATTCCTTATAGCACTTTCGATTGCACTTCCTCAACACAGCTTTAGTGCATGTTTATGACATCACTGCCTTAAACGGGTTTTACTCTGGTTTTTTTCAAGTGCAAAGTTCAATCGAACATTTGATGTTATTTAGTGCGAGTCAAAGTGTGGTTTAAAGTCATGGATAAGGAAAATGTAGGCATTAACATTATATAGTAATATAATTAGAAATAAAGAGGATTGATATTTAGGTAAGCAGTTTGATATTTTAAAAGAGTGGTATCTAATTTAATATATGTTACGTATCTCACTCATTTTGTGTTGTACAAAATTGTTTTTTAAATATTTCCTAAAATATGTTATATATAATAATTCTGAAACTGAGAAATCAAATTTGCTTGTGTGTTTTTGTGGTTGAGGCTCCAGATGCAGAAAGGAGGTATATTTAGTAACTTAATTTGTTAGAATATGAATCTTTATTATGAATGAATTCCTAATGCAATAATAAATGATTGTTGAAATAAATCATATTCTGTAAAACAAATCATTAATAGTTTATTCATACAACATCCATAATGAAGAGATGAATATTTTAACTTATATAGTACAACACAATATCATTGCAATTTAATGGTAAATTTTAATAACATTTTTATAAATATTTATTTCCCTCTTACTAACAAATACATATATTGCTGCTATATTTGGTTCCTTCAGTGTTTGATGTCCCACTATGCGCCATGGTAAGAAAAACCAAAATACCCACAACAAAACTGTTATAATTTTACAACACTAAATCTCTATACAAATTTGATTCTCTTTTAATCTCTAAATGGTGTCTATTCTGCATAATGCTATTCTCTGCTAGCTATTAAACAGATACATTTCTAATTTAAATTAAATGGAAAAATAAATATTGTTTCTTGTTTAATTGTAAATTTAGGTTTCAAAAATCTAATTTATTTGACGTTCATCACCTGTTTGTGTTTTTAATAACAATATAAACTGGAAAGTAATTTATATGATCAGATTCTCTTTTAAATGTTTGAAAATCAAATTCTCTATATCAGATAAATAATAGAAATTTAATTTTGCGATACCAAATTTTATTACAATTCTCAGGGTGATGGATTTCTTATTGAATTCATAATCAACAAATAAATTTGAATTTTGCCTAACTTAGAACAAAATAAAAATGTAATATAAAATACACAACATTGACTAATACTACACAGCAACTACTGCAAGAGAATAAGATATGAAACCCTTCCTTGAATTTCATTTGCAATATGCAACATTTTAGGTTGCATCTGATGCCCTTTTATTTGTTTGTTCCCAAACCTGGTCTTTTGCTACTATCTTGTGAAATATCCTGTTACATTTTTCTGTCCTTGTGTAATGTTGTCTTCCTTGAGACTACTTCTGTGCCCTTCCGTCAATAATCCTTTATTTTATCCTATGAGTCTATTTAATTTTCAAATGGTTTCCTTATAGTTTGCTTTTATTCTGGTTTTCTAGCTGAAAATATATAATCCCCTGGTTATTTACGAATTGCTCCTTAATTACTAATCTTGGTTATTTTTGTCATATTTTTTTTCTCCAGCTTCATTTCTAATTATACTTTAATATTTGCAAGAGCCTGCCCATCAGTATTTCTGAGTAGGTTGTTTTCCAATTTTTTTTGTTCGGTCTTAGATCTTCGTTCTCAGGTCATTGCTAATCAGTTTTTCAAATTTAATCTATTTAAACAGTTTTTTATTGCATTTTATTCCGCAGCCTTTTTTACATCTTGTTTATTTACTCATTTCCTAAAAAAACCCTTTAAAAAGATCTTGTTTTCAAGGAAACCAATTTTATTATTTTATTTAGTTATTCAACCCAGTGCTCCAGTATTTTCAGTTTTTCTCTTTGACCTGTAATTTTCCTTTAACATCGTTATCTTTTGATAACTCTTTCTTATCTTTTAAACCCTGTGGCTCATAACTGATACCCTTTAATATAAAGCATGCTATCTCTTTTGCAAAACTAATTTTCCATTTTTACCGCAACCTTTTGTAATTTATCTTAATCGTTAATGTTCTTACGTATACTCCTACCTTTCATTTTATCAAGCTCCTTCAAGTTTCTATTACTTTTACCTTTACATGAATGCTCAATGAGCACTTTTTAAAATTACTGGGTGCCTAATAACAGCGCTGATACTCAAACTTATCTGTGCATTCATCATAAAAATGTTAAATTGAAGTTATTTGAAGAAAAGCGTTAAAGTCAACTAATAGTTAATATCTGTAAAACAGTACCAAACATTGATGAAATATGGATAAAAAGAAAGGAGTATCAAATGTTTCAAGTGTATAACATGAAATTTTTGTTTGGATTTTTTAAAAAGTAATGAAACTTTCCGATTTAATAAAAATAAATCTACAAATCAAAATGCGATTGAAGATGCTTTAGTAAAAACATAAAGTTATTTATTTCTTCCAATTATAAATGCAGTAATATTTATAATTTTAAATTATGCATCCAAAATTGTACTAACTACTGTTATAAATTTTAAATACTAAATATACATTCGCATATATTATATGTTTTTGTTATAATTGCTTAACGAGAGCTGTACAGCTATCATATACTATCCAAACATTGAACAAAAGCATTTGCAAATTTAAGATTTACTGAAAGTGAAATTCATTTCAGTATGAGTTTAAAGCCGTTATGAATTGTTATTACCTTCTGAAAAGCAAACAAAATAGGGGAGAATGTATTCAAAGGATGCATAGAATCAAATTTGGAAATAGTAAAATTCTTATAAAAACATCTCAATATGTTTCGGTTAGTTTAATCTAATCTAACCATCACAGACAAAATCATTAGTCATCTTCATTATTGGTGAAAATAGAACATTGCACTTTGTGTGATTCTTTATTACTTTTTTGAAAAGTTTATGATGTTGAAAACCAAATTTCGATATCTCTTTTTATTTCCGAGATACAAGGGGAAATTGAAAATATTCAATTTTTGAGCACCTTCTATATCTACTTTATTCTATAAGATTAGGAAAGATGAAAATTTATTCTTATACAACTTCTTACGTAGAATGCAGTGGTATAGTCAATCAGTTTCTATTGTGTCAATTTCTAGAAATAAATCATTCGAGTTTTAAAAGGAATGCCCTGTATATTTTTCAATATTTCAAATTAGCTTAACCCTTAACTGGTATCCTTTTTTATAACATAAAAGGTGACCATGAGACTGACAGACTCATATGTAAAAACACTTGTTGCAAATAAAAAATTTTAGCATTCTTTCTTTTTGTTGTGATAATTATTATAAAAAAAATACAAACACTCCAAAATATTTAAACAGAGAACAAGCAAAAATTTTACATATTTTTGACATGAATTTTAATAAAATGCATATTTAAAAAACTTAGATAATATCGTAATTTAACATGTAAAATGATTTCTTTAAAGTACATTTTATACAAAAAATAGTACAGACAAATAAAATACACTATCAACAAAAAACCTACAAAGCCCAAGGAAAGTAACAAAAAAAATTTAGTCTTGCTTGACCTGTTACAATTATGACACTATTTTCTAGAACACTGCAATATATGGGTTATTGACATTTAGTGCACAAATATACAGTCTTTCGTCTTAATTTGGATGGGTTGATATAGCAATTTTTCCTTGGCTCATTTTTGGGAATATCAAGAATGCTTTTGTAATGTTGGCATTTCAAAAATTTTTTGCATATATGAGGAGACTATTTCATCTGTCAAGTTTTCAATAAACTGAAACCTAGCCAAATTGTTTTCAGATACAGAACCAAGTATAATATAAGAATTAGTGCCACATATCTCTACTATTTTGTAAAAAATAAGCTTAGGCCAATGGCATGTTCTGCGGCTAGAAAAGTATTTGGTACACTTTTCATCCATTGCATTTATATTCCCTTTAGACAAGTTGTAAAAAGAATCAATTTTTGATAATCCATTATCTGCGTTAATTTCTATGGCGTAATGACTGTTTTATTTTTCTTAGTAGCATGGGATAAAAGTTTTATGTTTTTTGTAAATCCTTACGATTTCATCACGGAAGAAATTCTGGAGGATTTTTTTTTAATATGCGGACATGTCAGTTTATCTTTTTGCAAATGATTCACCAATTCAATTGAATCTAAACCAGTTGTCAGCCATTAAATTTTTGTTGTTTTATCAATTTAATCACTGCTTGGTAGATTTGTTTGTTTTTCTTTCTTCTTGTGACAGGCCTAATCCATCTGATTATCTTCCAATGTAGATATGAGCGTTGTATAAATATCCAGTTTGAGCATTGTAGTGTTCCAAACTTAAGATAAACCAATCATAAATAGAAGACAGTGTACAGACAGAAACACATAGTAGGTTTAGTTGGGATAATTAGTTTGAAGGCGATGTTCACGCGTTTTTTTAGACAGATAAAAAACTAAAGAATTATAATAAAACAATTCTGGTTTATGTTAGTCTAGTGTTAATATTACAAATACACAACAATGTTTGGAGACCAGTCAAATCAAATCAAAAATTGAAAAATTAAACAAATGCCTTTGCCTTTAATCAGTAGGGGAAGGTGCTGTATCTTGAATACAGTTGTACATACCTTGAAACACTTTTTAGTTTAGAATATAACGCCACCTAATTGTATTGTTAAATACCAAAAATTAAACATTATGGACACGTATTAGTGTTATTAGAGTTATAACTAACTAAAATGATTTTAGTAACAACTATTTTGATTAAAATTAATTTTAACCATAAAATATTGACACATTTTCTAACCATAAAATGTTATATCTGATTTTTCTGTTTTATGTACCTTGGAACACTTGGGACGTTGTACCTTGAAACACTGTTCCAAGATACATATTGTTTCTATTTTATAAATATATAATATGTCCAATTTTAAAATGTAATGTGCCTAATATCTTTTATAGAACCCATTATGCTGGGAAGCAAAACAGGAAAGAAAAGGGAACACATGCCTCAAAAAAATATAACAAATGCAATAAATGCTGTAAAACATGGGACATCTTACAGAGAAGCATGTTCAGTTTTTCATGTCTCTTTGGCCACCCTTCACTGATATCTAAAACAGCATAGATTAGCTGGTCATACAATTTTTAATTTTAAACCCTCTAAAATATAATGTAAAACAAGTGTTTAGCTAAAAAACAGAAGAGGTTATACTAGTAAATTATTTAAAACAAACTGCTCACTTACATTACGGTTTGACAAAGAAAGCACTCCAAGAACTTGCTTTTCAATTCGCAAAGGCCAATAGTAAGAAAATTTCTACTCAGTGGGAAACAACTAAGCAAACTGGATGGTTGTAAATATTTTTAAACAAATACAAGAACGACTTAGCTTTATGAAAGCCTGAAGCGACTAGTTTAGCTCGTTCCAGAAGTTTCAACCGAGCTAATGTTATTTCATTTTTTAATAACTTGAACGAAATTTTGAAGAGACTTTGGATCTTTTCTCCAGAATAAATATATAATTGCAATGAAACGGGTGTCACAACAGTTCATGCACCTTCGAAAGTTTGGGCGCCCAAAGGCATTAAACAAATAAGGTCAATGACTTCTGGAGAACAAGGAATTAACGTAACACTAATATGCATTGTAAATGCAATAGGTAACCATGTTCCTCCAATGATGGTATTTCCTCGAGTGAATTACAAACAATATATGATTAAAGGAGTCCTTCCAGGTACAATTGGTGATGCAAATCCATTAAGATGGTCAAATAAGAAACTGTTTTTAAAATATATGGGCCACTTTATTCAACACATAAAACAATCACAAGAAAAACCCATTCTACTCATAATTGATAATCACGATTCCCATGTTAATATTTTGGTATTTAACCTAGCTCGTCGAAAAAATATAATATTACTTACCTTTCTTCCACACACCACCCATAAACTCCAGCCATTTGATCGCACTATTTTTGGTTCATTAAAAACTTATTATAATTTTGCTTGTGAGGAATGGATGATAACAAACCCAAGGAAACCGTTGATGATCTATGAAATAGTAGAGATGGTTGGAAAATCATACCAAGTGCTTTTACTACTTTTAATATTATCAGTGGCTTTAAATTTGCCGCAATATTTCCTTTGAATTCAGAGGTGTTTGAAGAGCATAAATTTTTGTCTTCCTACCGACAGACGAGTTCTTGCTACATTTCCTGATATAGTTCCTTCTATATCTTCCACTACCACTCAAATAGGTGCAGTTTCTTCAACCTCCACCACTAATCATTTATCAGATGAAATTCAATTCACATCTACCAATCAACTAGCAAATATGACTTTTGCTAATATTGTTATGCTAATCACACCAGAATTAATAAGACCCTTCCCAAAACAGCACCTTGAGTCCATATAAGTTCATCTAAAAGAAACAGAGGAAAAACTAGAATTCTAACGGACACTCCAGAAAAAAACCAAATAAAACAAGAGCATACACGAAAGGCAAACATGCAAGTTGTAAAAAGACAAGTGTTACAAGAGAGTTTTAATTCAAGCAGTGAGGAAGAAGAAATGGAGTTGGAGAGTGAAGAAGATGTTGATGATGAGCTAGAATGTTTTGAAGAAAAAAAAACGAGTTTATAAAAATAATTGACCTCAAAGGCGACTTTATTCTTACTAAATTTAGTACAAAGAAAACTGTAGTTTATTCTGTGGCAGAAATAATGGAAGTTTTACGTAAAAATTATGCAGTTCAATACCTAAAGCGATTTTTAAAAACAACTACATTTCTTTATGACAAGGAAGAATTATATAGCATTGAAAAAGAAGATATAGTCAAAGTATTGCCAAAACCTTGTGTTGTAGGGGGCATAGCTAGAAGAGAAGAGCAGTAATGTTTCAACATTGATTTTAGATCAACATATTGGGTTCGTTAAAGTTTATTGCATTAATATAGTATCTACTTTACATCTTTTAATTTTTTTATCATTTTAGAATTTAGTATCAATAAGAGTGCCTTTATGATTTTTGTTTCATGGTACAACACCCTTTGTTTCAAGGTACGCATATATGTTGTACCATGAAACATTTTGCAAATATTTTACATATTTGTTTCAAGTCGTTAGTTACTTTCTTTGTTTTTGTCAATAAAATGTTATATTATAATATTAGCATTTGTGCCGAAAAGAAAAATACATTTTCTATTAGTTATAATGAAAAAATGTATTCAAGGTACAACACCTTCCTCTACAATAGAATCCTTTAACTCTTGAGAAGGCGATGTATTTAGAACGAATAGAACAACTGTTTAAGTGTAATGATGTCATTGATGAAAAAAAGTGACACTTGCGACATTCAACGGGTTCCATATTATTATACAACGTTTTGGGCGAATTGTGCAACGATTTTGTAGATCCCTTGTAAAATGCTTAAATTGCAATTTGAGAAAAGTTAAGGAAAATATTTTTTGATTCTTAAATATAATAAACGAAGGTAAATTATCAAAATTTTGATACTTATAAAAATTTGGATATGGTTTTTAGTATAATTGAAGGTGATAAATAAACATTAAATGTTCAATTTATTTCTTCATAAAATATCAACGTACAAAATTGTACGTTATTGCGTATTGAGGTTAGTTTTACACAAGTAAACAAATACAGTTACAGTAATTTGATATTTTTGAAAATGTTATTTCCTTAATGAGGCCTAGTTGAAATTGGAATGTCGTCTAAACATATTAATTTGTATACATATTTTCCGGTAGTTTGTAAGCGCGTCTAAAACTCCTACAACATCTATCTGTAATTTGGGAACACCTTGTATATAAGAGAATCAAGAACATAATCAAATGTGTAAAATACCCGTATTCATTTGATATTAGACTTTACAAAATTTTACAGGTTATTGCAAACCTTGTCGATAATAAAGAACTTTTGAAAACGCCTAGTTTACGAATGTAAAAATAATTTACAAATTAAGGTTCTCACGAAACCGTGTTTGTTTCTATAAATAACTGGCAACCACCAAATCCCCCCTTTCTAGGCAATTTCAAGGCAAAGGAATACAGCATTAATTTTATTTGAGACCAGAGCTCTCAAGTGTACCCACTTATTGGCGCGATATGGCGGCGTTGGACATTGCCGTTTCTGAATTCAAGAATACGAATTAGTTACCCGTATTAACATACCGACGGTCTGAATCGTAGAGAATCAGCTATTTGGCGCTTCTTGCGAATCAAATAGGGTTTGGGTCAAAGTTTCGTAATCTTCGTCCAAATAGGCCAAAGGGGTCATCAAACGTTTGGAAAGTACTCCAAGTATATTATAATGGGAAACTAAAGCAGTCATTGAAGCCCGCTATTAACGTCACGAATCTCAAGCACTCGCAAGTAAGTGCCCATTTTTCTGTTATTAAGGCCTTTTCCACTTGACAAACCAGCAAGTTTACTCTGAGGAATTCAACCCTCAACCCCGATATTTTTTTAATAACGTAATAACCATTTGCTGGGGAAGTTATTACCGTCAAGTCTCAGTTAGACATTTTGTTATTTAATTATGTGAATTCTTTTAAATTTAAGTAAGAATAAATAGTATAGTTAATATTGCTATTTTGGACCACCTTTAATTCAAGGGGTCAATATCTTGTTAATAGTGAAGTAGATTTTACATAAGTAATTTGGTGATCCCTTCTTTTTCTCTTTTGCTTATGATTAATTTGTTAGTTGTAATTAATTGTTTACCTAAATGTGTTCTAATTGTATGTATAAGTCATATTGTTTTATTATAACCGTTTAGTTAAAACCTAATGCTTTTATTATTTCAGAATTTTTCATAATTTCAGTAATACGTTATAACAATAATTTTCTTACAGGAAAATAATACATTTAAGTATTTAAGAAACACTTATACGTTGTAAGTCTAACACTACGATTTTAGGAGGGCTTATCCAGTGGCGTACGAGAAACCAAATAGTTTGTAAGTATTCCGAGTACAAACATCGCATTTATGGTTGGAGTTAAAATCCTTGTTATTTAGTCTCCAGTAATTTAAACTTCCATTTTTGACAAACAGATAAGGTGGCGCCCAAAACCACGACCTTTATCCAATTTTGACTCTTTGAAAGTCGTCCTGAATTTCTAGCTCAATTCTTACGAACAAATAGTGTAAACCCCCCTCCCCCCGCGCTTCACTATTGATACTGGAGCAACGAGCTGATTCAGTACCAAAACGGCATTACCCTCTACCATCAGAGGCCTAAGACACTTTTCGTTCCGCTATAAGTTCTCAAACAGTGGATATTTTCAATAGTTTCCAAAATAGTTTTCTATTTTATGGGATTTTCTTGTTAATGTACGTAATTAGGCATCCAAAGAATCGTATTGAAGTTTGTCGGTGGTATTTAAAATGACCCTGTATTTTGGGATAATGTAATTATAAAGTTAAGTGTACAGATTACGGTTGTTTTAAGTTTGCAACTTAATGACGTAGATTTTGTTGTCAAATCATTTTAATTATCTACGTGCAATGCATTTCGAATTCCTTTATTCCATAATTTGAATTTCATTAAATACATGTTTTACTTTAAAAATAAATCCAAATTAGTAAAGATCCTTTGTGAAAAATTAAAGAAGTTATAAGGAAAAGTCGATAAACTACGTTTCTTTCATTTTCAAAACAAAAGTTCCTTAAAGAAATATTTTAATTCGAGATTATCGCCAGATTTATGGTTGCTTGAATCTGCGAAATTGCATCCACTACCACGACACTACTTTGGGAAATACTTGACTGATCACTTCCGTTTATTAAATCTTCTCCCTGAGACTTATACCAGCCTAAACTAAGCTCTTCCTCATAGTTTTAGGATTCGTGTTTGAAGAATTTCTTAGCTCTTCTAACATATTTGCGACTATTTCAGAGGCAATTGATTGCTGATAGAAGGAATGCGCGTTTTTGGTTGAATAGCATCTAAAGGATGTAATCTGGTTTTTGTAAAGATTGACTTCAGATTATCAAATCCACTTGTAGCTAGTGTTTCATGTGTTTTAGCAGACTTGGGAAACAGCGTTTTCGTAAGAACGGCATATTTGCGTCCGTCAGTTTTCTTCCACACAGTGAAAATTTCACACCAATACTTTTTTAATGGACTTTAAAGCGCGACGTCAAGTGGCTGTATGACATTTTTGAATTAGGCAGAAGACATATAAAGTGAATGTTATTTTCCTCGCATTTTAGAATCACATTTGCAGAAAAATGTAATGACAGATTGTCAGATTACCATCTCTTCTTTCCTTCAATAATAGGAAAGAATTACTTTGATAAACCAATCTGCAAAAGTAATGCCGTCGAACCATTCGCTTTTGATTGTGTTGTAAAAATAGTTTGGAGGTTGATCTGAGTCCAAGATTCCTAAAGGTGTTCTTATTTAAGGCTAAAAAACGTATCCACTAGCTCTGCCAGCGTACATATAGCACTTATGGATGTTTTGGTAGGATTTACAATTCTTTCGAGATATTTTATATCCTTAGTAAAAATTAATTTTTTGATGCCTGGATTGTCGGTTAAATTGATTTCTTCACAAGTGTTGGGAAAATTTGGATCTACGTCGATTAAGTTTTGTTTTGCATTATTAAAAAGGTCATCTATAACTTTGTGATTTAAATTTCCATGTTTTGTAGAAATATTTGATGAAATTTGATCTTCGTGACGGATTAGGTAATATTTTGCTCAGTTTACACCTGGTAAATTATTTGTAAGCCTAATTTCGCAACTTCCATGTTTAAATTGTCAACATACACATGCCTATCTATTTTATTTACATTATCTAAGGTGGCAATTCGATAGAATGCCGGTGTTCGAATTTATTGTGTTTTAGTCATACAATTGTTAAATTAATTTTTATTTGTAGACAGTTAAATCGAGCCATATCATTTGAAAAATTATGTATTTTATGCAAGTAGAACATGGGCACCACTAATTGCTTTTTAATTACTTTTTAATCGTTTTTTAATGACACTTCCGCATTCCGATGTATATACAGGGTGTTCCGAAAAA
>JAHWXV010652575.1:0-21044 GCA_024586415.1 Phrixothrix hirtus
ATTCCCTCTTGTATATAAAACTGAATATTTTTGAGTTCATGTTATTAATAGTTTTAATTGTATTATATTGCGAGAATCAATCTATTTATTTTACTGTGGTTACCTGAACATACATGCAACGAAATATTTTAAATTCAAGTTATTGATAGTTTTAATTGTATTACATTGCAAGAGTCGATCTATTTATTTCAATTTGAGTTCATGTTATTTATTGTTTCAAACTGTATTTCACAGCGAGAACCATTTATTTGTGCTGCCAATAAATTAATATCGATACCTGAGCGTTTAATTCCGCCGTTGACCCGACTCTGCTTTGAAATCAAGCCCATTACGAGACCCAGGCTCAAGCGACGTCAGTTGGCTTGAATAGCGTCCAAAGCGAGAGGAATGATTTGGTAACATCCTGGAGGTTAGCATCAACAAGGCCAAACGATTAACCACTCTACGAACCACCCCTCACGACTCATAGCTACCGCCGGGAAGAACGCAAGTTCTTAAAATTACACTGTGTCGTTCCGCAAGAGTCGAAACGTCACACAATGTTAAACGATTAGTTTAAAACTGACTTTTCTTTAGAACTGACTAAGTAGATTCACATTGAACGTAAGCTTATACGGTGCTATGAAATTGAGCAACTTCATGTTTCTCTGGAAATATAAATATAAATGATTTTAGCTGTATTAAGTTTTCCGTTTCAGATCATCCGGTATACAGGGTGTCCGCGATATAAGGCCATTACTTTCACAGCAGGCACATGTTAATATGTGCAACAAAAAACGCTTATAAACTATTTGTCCAAATTGCATCGTTTTCAAAATATTTGTAATTAAAGTTTTCAGTCCACCCCTGATTTCTAACTTAGACTACTGTATTGAACAAGTGATGGCTGGTCGGCTATATATCTTTAGCCACTGACCGAAGACAAACGAACGCATATGATCCCGGTGCACCATTGATGAATGATCTTCAGTCGTTTAAAATAAACTGTTTTTCTCTTCCTTAAAATTTCTAGTGGTCTGTTAATTGTACAAGTTTGCAACTTCTTTAAAATAAAAAGAAGGTTAGATACTGTTTTTAATATGTATTATTTGTATTATTAAATTTAAAAGCTTTTTTATCGCTTTAAAGACGGCCGTGGCATTTTCGTTACATTTCAAATACATTGCTATGAACTAAATTTAATGAAAATTTAAATTATATTTTGATAAAAGATTAAAAATAATTTAGGCTTTAAAGGGATAACTTTAATTTTTACAAAATCGCTTTAATACGGGGTTAAATTTTCTTGATAAAAAATATCTTCATATTATTAATATTTTCACTCGCTTGTTTTATGTATAATTTAAATCCTGTGAAAATAGTTAAAAATCTAAACGATAAATGAATTTTATTAAAATTGTGCGTAATTTATATTCAATAAAGCTATGTTCATACAAATTGATATAAATAAAACTTGGGCCAGCTTAATATATTTATTAAATAAGTTTATAATAATTAATACGTAAATAATTAAAATTAATAAGCTATAGTGTTTTAGCACATACAAGCAAATTTATATGATTTAAAGAAATACGTTCCACTATTTTTATTAAAACAGCTGGCGACCTCAACTCAAAATAGTACTCTAATAGTGAATGTAACATAATATTTTGCCAACAAACAGTCATATTTATGTTTTTAAGTACGTTTCATGGTAAAGGATATTGCAGATTTTTATCTGAAAATTTACGAAATTTTATTTTACGTTAGATTAAAAAATTGCTACAGATTTATGTTCACAAAAAGATTGGGTACACGTGTGTTAAATAATGTGTTTATATCACGGACACCCTGTATAGGACAAATTAGTTTAGTATTCAAAACATTTGCTCGCCTGTGTCAATATTAAATAAATAAGGCATAAAATGTAATACCTAGAACATTTTCCTTTAAAGTTAAAATGTGTGTCATTATTGAAATTTTTACTTATAAAACTTTACAATAGAGTTATTTTCAGTGTTAAGTAAACAGAGCGATATATAATACCAAAGTAGGTAAGCTAAATATATTTTATATTGAGTTCCGAAAGAGATAACGCTATAAGAGTCGTATAAATGTTTTAGCCATGAGCGATGGTCATCTTGACTTACCGTGAGATTTTAACAGCTATCGTACGGTGGCGATCGTGTGTTTAACTTACCGACTTTATATGGGCAGTCTAACGTTTAGAGCTAACTGTGAATTTTGATATGATCAAAATACTTCGCAATGAAGGTTAAAACAACTGTTATACCGGACCTTAATTATTTCATGTAATTATTTCTCTTTCCTCTGTCACCTTATTTATGTGTTCTTAGGGATTATTGTACCGATGAAATCAACCATATACTGAACTAAAAGCAATCTGTGAGTCAGAACTACTTAATTTTCAACTCTACGGCACGTAGTCACCCCCATAATTTTATTGACAAAATACACCCATTGCTTTAATGCCGATAAGAATGCATTTTATGCGTTAATTGTTTAACTAATAGTTTAATATGTTTACAATATTCGTTAAATTTTTACCATTTCTTAGTAGTAAATTTTTAAGCGGTCGGTTCATGGCGACCTGCCCTTATATGTTAGTAATCATTGCTTAATTTGCGTTGCTTCATCTGCGTAACGCATTGTCATGTATAGACTTTAAAGCAAGAATAGTTCATTATTGAATTGTTCGCCGACCAATTACTAATTCTTGTTATAACATTTTAGTAAGCATGAAACCATCCTTTGTTTTGCGTAACTTTTACTTTGTCTTACTCTAAATGAAATATAAGTAAAAGAGAAAATATTGTTTTCATCCGAAATTTTCCATGTTGAAATTTTACGGAGGTACACATTTTCAGGATCCCAAAGTCCGAAAACCATGTCTTTAGAAATTGGTCTTTGTATGTATGTGCGTGTCCGTGTGCATTTGTGTACGGGTGGACGTGGATGTATGCGCGGGCGTGCGCGCGTACGTGTGCACTGCGTGCGCATGTGTGCGCGTGTGTCTGTGAACAGGATTACCCGAAAACTAAATATCGTAGACAAATAAATTTTTATATTTAAGCTGTATCCATCAAAGTACGTAACCGCAATAATTTGACTACAATTGGATTACCGAAAGTGTCACTTTAGTTTTGTCATTTTTTAGTTTTTCACGATTTTCACGAAATCAGCTATGACGATTTGTTTTAAACTTACCATAATTCTTAACCATTTAATGCCTTTTACACAATCTGGGATGTTCCTCAGAAAGTTTTCCGTATATCGCGTAACTGGAAGTACTTTTGCCATTAATGCTGAATAAAATAATTATGAAACTATAAGGCTTAGCTCAATAAAAAATTGTAATTGTAATCACAATTGCCTTGGTTTGGAAATGGTTAAAATAGAATAATGGAAACTGTCACTTTATTTCTGTAATTTTTAGATATTTTCAGAAGTTTTAGCTTTCGCGATTTTCTGGAAACCTGTTCTAATGATTTTTCTAAAACTTAGTATATTTCCTAGCTACTTAATTCTGTTTTATACCAACTTAACGGTTTCTTTAATAAATTTTCGACAGAGTCACCGGAAGTACTTAAAGTATGTATTGTGCACAACACAACTGAAAAACTTGCATCATATAAAAATGAACTTTTATATGTACATTTTTTTATCTTCCGCACTAGATGGTAGGAATTTATCTAAACTCGAATGTAATTTTCGCGGAAATGGCTATACCAGTTTTTTTAAAAATTGGCAACGCTTCTTGCCTCTTTGATGTCCTACGTGAACTTATCGGTTTCTCTGAAAAAAGCGTTGAAACGAGCAATGAGAGAAAATTTCTGGAGTTTTAGCAGCGTTTTGCGTTTTGGATGGGTGGCCGCTACAATTATCGTTCCCAAAATAAACGTAAATAATATTATAATCATTTGTGGACTTCATTTGCACCACTATGTATATGTATATGTATAAGAGAAAGTCATGTGTTGTTTCACACCAAATTTATATTAGTGTATTAATATATTAATTAGTTATGTGTATTGAGTTCAGCAATACATAATGATTAGGAGTATTTTTTATAAGAGACTATAAAATGACTGTTTAGTTATATGTAACCTGGCCTTTTTTGTTCTTAAACGTCTAAAAATAGTTGCTAACCTAATTCATTTAACTATAACCAAAACTCAAATAATAATAGAAAATAAATAAATTTAAGGTTAAACATCCAGCTGAAATATTTTGTAAAGTAGTATAACTAAATCAAATTAGCACGGTCACTTTTGTTCTAATTATTTAATTATCTTAATTATACATATTTATATATAAGAAATTATTATACAATCGAGAATTTAGTTTAGGTTCCTTGTTTTATAACTGACAATTTGCGTAAAACGAACGCTTCAGCAAGAACTGAAGGTCAAGCAAATAATTCGCCTACATGTATGGCGTTTTAGGTTCCTCTCATCTTTAATTGCCCCTAGTAATATATATTTCAGGCATTGTAAAGGTTGTTACATTAATAATAGAATTTGGTCATAAGCATTTAATTTTGTAACACCCTGAATGTGAATTTTCTTATTTCTACTTCAAAACAAACTTATTATTTCAGTTTAGTAATACTAAAATTTTTGATATAAATTGTATATTCTGTTATGTTGTAATTTTCAGTAAGTTAGCAATCGGAGTAACAAGAACAATTAAAATTCTTAAATACGTATACTTAAATAATTTTAATCTTATATATTGCAACAAACAAACAAGTAAGCGAGGAGAGAAGAGGAATATAATATTTGGTTTAGCACACAGTATTATTCCAACCTTCGAATAGGCGCATTGCTAATTCACCTTTCAAATCATGACAATGACTGCCGTTGATGTACTAAACTTAACATCCAAATTTTATTAAAGGACATGAAATACTAACTTCTAAATTGTATGAGAGGAATTAGCGAAAAATGTGTTGGATTCCCGACATATTTCTTTTTTTTTGGACTTCTGGGGCTAAATTATTAAATTTAGTTTTGTAGCAGATTTCAGAAATGGGGTCCCTTAGAAAGGATGGACACTGGTAGCAAGGTAAACATTGCAACAAGTTAGAGGTTTTGTTTTATTATTTATTTCACAATCAAATATGATGTGTGTGAGTTTTAGATTTAAAATATTAACATCTGTATAGATTACATCAAGGACGATGTAGTCGTTTAAATTTGTCCTTTATTGAACATTTATTCAGCACCTTGTATATTATGAATGTTGAATAAGACGTTGTCCTAATATTTTTTGGTAGTCGGAATCTACAAGGTACATTTACCAGTAATGTTCAATCTGATTATAGTAGTTGTCTGCGATAATTAATAACACTCAATTAATATGGTCACTGAATTATTATTTTATTTCTATCTCATCAAAACTCTAACTCGTTTGCATGCAAACCCCGGTAATAATCTAAGGGACACTATATTTTGGGAAAAACTAATTGGGGGGATTTCTAAATTGGGCCTTTACTTTCTTTAAATTCACTGCCGGCCTAGAAATTGCTATTGTATTTAATTAACATTAATCGCTATTTAATTATTACATATTATATTCCTCCATTTCGTATTTTGAGTTATTGTAATATCCAATGTAAATTTAAATTCATTATCTGTCAACTTTACAGGCTTCACCTGTAACGCCATTTATTTTGATTATAACCAGTGACTGGATCAAGATAAACCTCAATTTCGAGCTTTTCCCAAAATTAACGTCTATTTTCTGTTTGTTTTCATCTACTTCGTTCAAAAATGTTACAGCTGACCTCGAAGCCAGCTGTAACCATTTTCAACATACTACTCTCAACTAGCGGATCGGATATAGTTACTGTTACCGTAGATAAGGGCGTAAAACCTGGATTCCTTGGTTGTTTGCTGCTCGGTAAAATTCAATAAATTTTATTCTAATTCAAGTTTATTAATATATTCAACGTATTTTGTATCTACTTAACTGTGATCATTAAATTGCTATTGTTGTTCTGTTATTCTATTATTTCTGATACCAAGACATCTCAGGGCAGCCTTAATTCGATTATAAGTAACACATTACTAATTACTAGTTAGCAATCTACCTTGTTAATTACGTAACAATAACTGTAGAACGCCTAAAGCGCCCATACACCGTAGTTGTTTCTAGTCATTATCTTTCTGAACTTGCCACAACCTGGGATATTTGAGCTACTGGAGTGCCTTCTAGGTGAACTTCTGCTATTTTGAACGAAAGTTGCCTTTTGAAACATCTAACGTTCAATTTAAAGTTATATCATCTAAATTTTATTAAAGAATGACGCTAATGTTGAAAATTGGTTATATTATATTAAGTTAACTAAACAAAACTGGATCGGATGATACAATAAGCTTATACGGTACCGATTTCAATTTGAGTTAATCGTTGGTATTACCTTTGGGAGTTGAGTTGATAGGCTAGTATTATTTTCACACAAAAATTTCTAAGAGAGATCTCTTGGCTCCACCTCTCTTTAGAGTTATTAATTTAACCATTTATCTAAATAGTTATATATTGTTATATATTGAAAAGTAAACCCGCAACCATTTTCTTCCGGTAGTGGTCGTCAAGTCAATATATCGCTGCAAGTTACTGGTTTTAACATGAATTATCTTAAGGCCAATTTGTATTGTAACGAAACTACCTAAATTGTTTAAAAATCTTTATCTATATTCACTAATATTGGTATTATTTATTTACAATTACTCATTTAAATATTTATTTCACAGTACACTGACAACAAACGCTTATATTTTTATTTATATATAACAGTAACTAACAGGACTGGGTTCTAATTAAAACTGAAACTACGGGAATTCAATCTGCTATTTACATAAACAAAAAAGTTCTAGAGGAGTAAGGAAGAATCTAGAACAATTAGTCATAATAACGATGTGATAAATTGCATTGCCATAACTCATTGCTGGCCTTCACTTTAATTGTCAGATATCGGTTACAGCAATCAGTCATTTATGATTACATCATCTATCTTAATTATAAGAAACCTTCTTGATTATTCCAGAATGCTCATTGAGTTTTTATTGTTTCTAATTTTGTTACGGTATAGTTGCAACGGTTGACTAAATATATTTAGTTGCTTATTCACTAACCATGATCCTTTATATACTTGTAAATATAATATAATGGTAATTTCAAAAATATATAATGTTTAAGCTTTACTTGTAATTTATCTTTGCGCTGCTTTTAGGTTTACGTTCATAAATATTTATTTATAAGTTAAAGAGGCACAATTTAGTAATACCGATTTAAGGGTAAGTATTTCATTTGCAGCATAGGTTTCAGCTTAGTATAGCAACATACTCGATTAAAGCAACACTTAAAAGCAATTCTATATTTCAGTTACTTTCATTAGCACCCTTTAATTAAGGTAAATTTTGTAAAAATGTGTCTATGTTGATAGCAACCGGGAGTTATAGTAATTGTAATAATTCTGTTAATTTATGCGTTGTCTGTGCTAAGCGAAGCAAGGTTAGACTTATTTTCTTTTAGTTTTGCAATATTAAAGTGTAACTGAAAATTTAAAATATGCCAAATTGCAAGATATAAAACACAGTGTAACGATTATTTTCGGACGACCTGTATAAAATAATCATTTTTAGTTAATAATTCAATGTATTCTTATTTACGGAATTATTTCTGCAAATTTAGTTTATTTATAAATGTTTTTAAATTAATTGATACGCCCCTGTTTAAAATAAATATTTCTATTACTTTGTTCGAGTTATTTCTATTAATTTTACATTCGAGTTCAAATTGGTATTGGCGTTTGAATAAAAAGCGATCCGAGAATCGTCGCAAATAAACACATGTTGTAACTTGTTTTTATCGTTTTCAATTTATATATGGAAGATTGTATTCATTCAATTATATGTTGCCTGCGATATGTGAACGTTGTGTTTATTCCATGGTAGTTTCTTTTAATTAAGTGATATAATTGTGTTTTTTTGTCAAGATAGAACTGTTTTTATAACGGGTAAGTTTAATTCATCGCGTTGATGATGTACATTGTTAATTTCTTTTTTTTCGTTGGTTTATAGTTTTTTGTTTCTTCATGGGTTTGGCATATTAATATAGTTACTTTGTGGATAAATCAACCCATCGTCTAACTTCCTTGTCGGTCATCAAGATGTCCTAAGGGCGTTTGTCTTTATGACATTTATGATTGAACGTGTTACTTTGAAAGGGACAGTTTGAGCAGCATCCAGCGTGTGGTCTGTAGAAATGAATCCTATCCGTCACTACCTTCTTTGGAAGATTCTAGTTCAAGAAACGTATTAATTTGAGATGGTGAAATAAAATCCACCTTTTGTTTGATTTGTGTTCAAATGATTTGGCTTAATCATTACTTTGGCTTCGGCATGTAATATTTTAATTCTATTTCGTGCCAATAATTTTTCTAAGTTCATTTACGTAACGTTTGTTAATTTTGTATGATCAAATGATTTAATTTAGAAGATTCTAAATAAGCATAATGATTTATTAAGAACTATTGTTATATTCTTGTTATGAATTTTAATGTATACAATGCAGATTGCGAAATAAACAATGTTCATCTTTCAATTTAATATAATCGAGGTCACTTTAGTCATCATCACTGTTATCAACTCCACCATCAAATTGTTAGATCCATATTCGAAATATTTTATCTAGTTTTAATTGATAGATAGCAATATCTTCACCTAAAATATTTTACTGCTTCAGCTTTTGCTTAAAGGCGTAAACCAACCCTCACTTCTGGTTTGTTTAAGCTACTTACTTTAGGGAGACTTAGCTATAAAATGCATATTGAAATACCAGGGTGCTCTGATTAGTGAGGTAACTAACACAGAGTCTATCATATGTTAAAAGACAGCTGTTAAAGTTTCAGCCAGATACCTTGCACCCTTTGTCTCTTACAGTTGTTTAAAGTAAATCCAAAGAAATTAAAGAAGATTTAGATAATGTTCGCGGTAAATATGCGCCATCATTTGAGACAGTTTGTTTCTGGGCGAATGAATTTAAACATGGCCGTACGAGTACCGAAGATGAAGCCAGATCAGGACGTCCGAAAGAGGTTACCACTGACGAAATTATCACCAAAGTTCATGACTTTATTTTAAATAATCCTCGATTAAAGGTGTGTGTGATAGCAGATACTATACGTTTATCTAAATAACGTGTTGATCGTATGTTATATGAAAACTTGGGTATGCGAAATCTCTCAGCAAGATGGATACCGCGTCTGCTAACTGTGGACCAGAAATGAATGCGTGTAACAACATCTGAGTACAATTTGACCCTTTTTAAGCATAATGCCGCTGAATTTTTGCGTCGATTTATTACCGTTGACGAATCGTGGATACACCACTATACCCCCGAAACCAAATCCAAGCAATGGGTAGAAGCCGACTCCAATGCACCGAACGAAGAAAATGTGGTTCCATCAGCTAAAAAGGCTACTGTATTTTGGAATGCTCGTGGTGTTACCTTTATATGTTATCTGCTAAAGGACAATACAATCACAGGCGAGTCTACACGTCGTTATTGGACCAGCTAGTTGATAAATTACAGGAAAAACCACCGCATTTGGCAAGAAAGAAAGTGTTGTTTCATCATGACAATGCGCAGGCTCATTAATCGAAAATTTTCACGGCAAAATTAGTTGAATTACGATTCGAAATACTTCGTCATGCATCTTACAATCTAGATTTAGCTCCATCTGACCTTTTCTTGCTTCCCAACTTGAAAAAGGGCTAGGTGGAAAGAGATTTTCATCCAATGAGGAAGTAATTGTAGAAAAAAAAGTTATTTTGAGGCATTTGATTCATCCTATTATAGTGGAGGCACTATGTCGAAAAATAAATATAAAAAACTCGAATAAAGTACCTACTTTTGTACTAGTTACTTTAATTTTCAGACTACCCTCATATATATAATGTACTTTAAGCTTAGCTTTATACTAAGCTTTTACTTAAGTATAGATTGAAACACCGGCCCTTAATAGCTTACAAATTCAACCAGTTCTTAAGAAGCTTTAATCATTTTGTATATTTAACCTGAATGCTTTCAGTTTCTGGAACTAAACCAAGTTACGAGTATTAGCTTTCAATTTTTCATTAGAATTTAACAAGTTAGTTCCAACAAGCGAAAGATTCACTAAATTATATATAATAAACCTAAAAATTCTTATATGCAAGGTCCACTAAAGGTATGGAAACAGTATATTTACGACTAAACCATCGATTATTTAGAAAATCTTTTAATCAACACATTTGTGACATAGTAGAGCATACTGCCTTGTTTTAAAGAAAAATGTTCTTTCGTTCTTCGCCTAGTCGCCTTACACATATTTTTTTAAATGAGAACATTTTATCTTTGCATGTCATTTGATACTGTTTTATATTGCCTTTTAAATGGCATGATACTTTTCTGTCATTGCTTTAAAAATTATGCGATTAGAAAAAATCAATCACAAATGTTCGAAAGTCTGAGAAATGCATACAGTCAAAAAGCAATCGTTGTTCATCTTATTAAATGATCGCGAAACAGGCAACTACTAAAAAAAGCAAATATCTTAAGTTAAAAACATTTTAAATAGTCATCCAAACCGTCACGTGATTATTTTTAAAAACTGGGAGAAGTCAAAAAGATATCTCTGTTCGCGGCCAAGTAAAATTTCTAAGTAGAAGAATCCGGCAGATAAGTATTAGACAACAAAACGGAAACGGTATTAAAATCAACTGAAATTACAATTCGCAAGGATCTCACCCGAATTAGAGCTTCTATTTTTAGACACGCTGCTGATCAATTTGAATGTAAAAATGTTTAGACGCAATAGAAAAGATGGCCAAGCTGTTAAAATAAATAATGAAAGTGAGTGTAGTTGTCTAAATATGGATGGAAAATCACTATAAAATCTTATTCTTCGTTGCTTTTATTTCTTACTGTAACTAGTTATCTTAACGCGATTTCGACTTTACCTATTATGAGAATGGTAGAGTGCCTTGTACTATGGAGATATTTTATCAAAATATCTTTGCCGACGGCTTAACTGTTATTATCCGTTACCAACCCTTCTTCAACCTATTTAAACAAGACATTTGAACATTTATAGATTAAGTTGAAATATCAAGAAAAAATTTGATAAAAATAAACAATTATTCATTTCACAATCAACCTTAAAAGTTAAAGAAGTTTTTTATAATAGTTAAAATATATATTAGGCCTTAAGGACTCCATTAATATGTAGCGATGTATTCTTTTTAAATATCAGATGAATCATTTTCTGAAATTTATCATTAAATGTTATTCTTTAAATAGGCATCTCTATTTTGCTCCGCGCTAAAGTTATTTGCACAAAAATAATGTAGCTCTTGCTTACTCTGCCAAATTAGCTCTGAATAGGATCTTTGGGCTGAACTTCTACAGTGGGATTGTGCATTGGCCGATGAACTGGAGAAACTAATTGGGCTCCGGAGATTTGTGATACCATAGTTTCTTCGTCCTTACTTCTATTTTTGGTTCACAACAGAGTAGTTAAGCTTCAATCAAAGAGTGTTATATTAAACATATTTTTACAAATTTGATATGTTATCCAAATATATTTCAGATGACACTACATTGTTTTATTTGTTCATCTTCCCTCTTTGCCATTAATAGGTAACGATTTAATCAGTCCTATCATATATTCTTACTTCATTGACCACGATTTTTTCAAAAACTTTACAATTACACCCTCAATACACGCCGGCCTTTCTACTTCATACTCCTAATTTTGGTTACGTTCCTTTCATCAATAGGAGCAAGTTATAATACAATTTGCTCTAATTTTTTTATAAAAATGTCCATTCTTACCTTGCTTAATTTTTATATTTTCTTTTTAGTTTCTTATTATTTTGTAATCGTTGAGCAACTACAAGTCTGTAAATATCTGTACTAATATTGTCAGATTGTTCCCTTGAAGCCAAACCACTAAAGTCAGCACTATAGAGGTACGCATCTTAACCTGCATTTTTGTTGGTGGTTTTTCCCACATCCACATTCATTATAGCGCGTGTAGATTATTGAGAAAGTTAATAGTAAAAATTTCAGTGCCACTTCCAAGTGTTTTTGTGCAACTTAGAATACGCCTAAGGTTATTAAAATGTCATTTTCAAAAACTTCGTTTAATAAATCGTCGTCGGTATTATCAGTTGTCATTTTTCAGATAGATTTAATATATCTAGCATATTTGTACCATAAGAAATTGTGAACTACCAAAAATAAAGAAATTTGTTGAACAACAGCTTTGTAACTCTATTTAAACGATTATAGAAGGCAGCAAAAATATCTAACTCCTGTTGTAAATGTTGTAAATCATATCAATTTAATTTGACAAGCTATTGAGGTATAATAGCAAAAAGGTATTAATCTATTTGAGTATTGAAATGAGCTCATTTCGAAATCCATTTGAGTTTCATAATGACCTTCTTTTTAACACGGAATATATTATTTTAAAAGGTAGACAACATTAGTAATTAACCTTATTAAATGTCGAAATTTAATAATAAATTGACATGACTTTCAAATTCAAATGTAAAACGTCAATGCCACCGATTACCACTAAAATCCCAAAATGAAATATATACTCAGTGACATTGAAATTGCAACACCAAGAAGAAGTTGAAATTTCCAGATGAAATTTGGTAGGAATATTCACATATGTTATAGTAATACATGATTAAAATTTGGGAGGACAATCTTCATTAGTTATACAAAATTTTATAATGATTGTTAATAATGTGTGGTGCGGCCTCTCTGATTTACACATCGTTACACGCCGAGGCATTGATTGAATAAGGCGATTTATTTCCTCTTGGGGTATTACCTCCTGTTCAAGTTGCACTTCATGTCTCAAGGCCTCCAAAGTCAAAGGAGGACGCTGCAAATTTCGCAGCCTTCTATCCATTATATCATTATATGTTCAAAGGGAGAAAGATCTGGAGATCTTGAAATCCAATGCAAAAGATGAATCTGGGCCTGCTCAAAGATGTTCAAGGAAAACCTTGCTACATGCTAACGTGCATTATATTGCTGAAATAATGGGTCTTCGAGCTCTTGTAAGTATGTCAGGAGACTTGTTCCAACGACCTCCCTAATATACCGTTGTGATGTCATATTGTCTCAAATGAACACGAAGAGATACCTGCCATAAGTAATCGCACCCCAAACTATAACACCCACAGTGCGGTTTATGTGCCTCACAACTGTAAATCGAAGATTCCGACGTTCAGCTCGTCTTCTTCTGACTCGCATATGACCGTCGTGCATTCTTCAACAAAATATAGATTCGTTATTGGAGACAATACGGTGGCATTCAATATTACAACAAGATCGTTCATTGCACCATTGTAACCGTTGCTGACAATGTTTTGCAGTCAAAGGAAGCATAAGTTGCGGACGATATGATGTTAACCCAAAATTTCGGATTCGGCGATAAACTGTTCTAAGGGTTATAAGACGACTTTCTTCACCAAACCATTGGTCACCAACTGGTCGAGTAGAGGAAAACCGTTCTCTAAATTCCAGTTGTCTTAAGCGGCGATCTTGATGCTCATTCGTTCTTCTCGAAGCTCCGGTTCCTCTTTTACGATGTTCCTGGCAATTTTCGAACCATGCATGATACATTCGCATTACAGCAGACCGATTTCGATTTACACGGTTAACAATTCCCCCAAATGAAAAACCAGCTTCGCGCAAACCAATAATTTGACCTCTGTCAATTCGCTTAATTGACGCTAATTTCCTTGTTGCCGTACTCTAGACATGATCAAACAAACAAAACACGTTATGAATATACGTCAAAAACGTGCATTTTTTCCTAAATCTTTTGCAAATAGATAAAATAGTATCAAAAACTCGTTTCATAAGACGTTTTGTCACACTCGTTCAATAGAAAACACGCCTTCTAAACTTGAACTCGTGTGACAAACATGTCGTACGATACATTTTTTTAATTTACTATTATATACTTTCGTATCGAAATAAGCTCATTTCGAAACCCATCTGTGTTTCATAATGGCCTTTTTTTTAGTACATAACCTATGTTTTTAAAACGTTCGTAGCAGTAGTATTTAACTTTAGTTAACTTCCAAATAGAATAGAAAATCGACAAAACTTTCATATTCAAATGTCAAAACGTCAATGTCACTAATTATTAGTAAAGTTCCTAAATGAATTATATATCAAAAAAGAGCACTTTTTTCTAAATTTTTAGCAAATAGATAAAACAGTATAAAACATTCGTTTCATAAAACGTTTTATCACACTCGTCCACTAGAAAGCTCGGCTCTACGAGACTCGTTTTTTAAAGTTTGAGTTTCATAGAGCCTTTCGGAAACTAGATCAGATTAACCCGGTTACTACAAATAACTATAGAAGCCATTGTTATAACAAATGCATGATACTATTACTATAAAAGATAAACCCATGCGCATGCTGTTTCGAATCTTTCTCGCACATCTGACGTCACGCGGTGACAATTTTCCGTTTAATGCATGATGATACATCATAGGTTGTAAGTACGTATACTTGTTAACTGACGTTTGTGTTTGACATTTTCATTGTGTAGGTGATGTTCTTTTGCGTATTACATTTATATAATAAATCAGCGTAACATATTTATAAATTATAAACATTAATTTAAATGCAGTGGTGGGTTGTTCAAATAACAGTAACAACCAAAGCAAACGCTTTTCGAACGGCCGCTTTTTCAGATTTCCAAAAGGCAAAAAAGTTCGTGACGCATGGGTCTACAATTGTTATCAGAAACTCAAGTTTAATGTTGAAACAGTAGGAATTTGTGTATTGTGTAATCTAGTGTATATAAATAAAAACGTTTAAAATAATTAATCTAGTTTTGTTATATTATGTTGTACTTTGACCAATGTAATTGCCAAAATAAATGTATTATAATAGTTTTTTAATACCACCCATCCTTAAATGAAATTCTATTATTTATACTATACATATTTATACCTTTAAAGCCAAATCAATTGCTGTCAAGTACTAAAAATTCATGAAGAATTGTAAAAGTTTTATAATAAGATAAAGTAAACATTTTGGATTTGTTTATTTCTACTCTTCAATTTGGTTTTCATAGTTGGGTATTAGTCGTACCGCTTCTACAAACATATTGATCAAAGTAATAGTATCAAGATACGGATCGTTGTCACTCGATGACGTCATGCACAGTATGTACGAAATAAGTACACGAAGTGGGTATATCTTTTAAAGTAATAGTATCATGAACAATTGTATCTATAATAACTTTTATGAATTTATTAATCAGAACGTGTTTCCGAAAAAGTCTATAATGGCCTTCTTTTTAACATGGAATGGATTATTTTAAAAGGATGGTAACATTAGCAATTAATCTTAATATATATCAAAATTAAATGGGAAAATTGCCAAACTTTCATATTCAAATGTCAGAACGTCAATATCGCCAACTATCACAAAATTCCGTAAATCAATTGTATGTCATAGAAATAGGCGTTTTCCTATATTTTAAGCAAATAGATAGAATAGTATAAAAAATTGGTTTCGTAAGACGTTTTATCCCACCTGTTCCTTAGAATACGCGCTTCAAGATGGCTTGTTTTTTAAACTTGAACTCGTGACAAAAACGTGTCCCATGAAACGTGTTATTTAATATACTATTGACTACTTACCTATCTTGTATTAAAGGCTGTTACTACTTACAAAAATTATTAATATACAATTCAAAATGCAAATGCAAATACTCCTCACTTGTATAGAATTCAGATATACCTAGTTTTCTTATTTAACAGTTATAATGTGGATTTACACTATTTTCTAAAATACCATTAGACGAACCAGTTTAATAAGTAAGAAATACCCAATTTTCAAGAAGTCGTGTAGAATTTTATTAACTGATGCAGTTAATACGTTTCTTTTAAGAAAAAGTGAAGTTACACAATTCTATATTTCACCTTAAATTTAAAATCGAAGATGTGGTTCTTTAAATTGAAATACGTGTTTTAAACTCTGAAATGCTTTCGACTACATGTTTAAAGCATGGCCTGAAATTATTTGTTTTGTTACATAAATACTTAAATATTCAGCTTGACGTGAAGGGTGAACCTAAAATTGATTCTATTAACTATCTCCATGCTCAATAAACCATTAATCTGGAATTTAAATTTTGCATGTATTGAGTTGTTTAAATACGTAAAGAATTTTAAAAAATGCTTGTCATTTTTAGTTGACATCGATCTAATAGTCCTATAATAAAGAATTGTAGTTTGGAAGCTAAATTCCAAAGTGTAGTAAAAAAAATTCCATAAGTATAAAAACAACTCAATGTTAAAATCAATAATTGAACACGCTCAAGTTACCTAAACCCCAAGCAATTAAATCTGGTTCTAATTTATCAAAACCAGTTATTAGAAATGTATTACGGAATAGCTTCCCGAAAGGTACTTAATAATTAAAATTAATATCTCAAACTTTCTCAAAGACCTACAGAACTTTGGATTAGACGTCGTCGAGAAACTGCATCGAGTGCAGAACTGTGGAAAGTTATTTTACAGCTTAAGTCTTATGAAATGATACCATTAACATTAAATTCATGAAATTATAGCTGTAAAATGCCGGTGTGCTTTATCATTAAGGGAAACTTAGTCTTTCAAAATTAACTTTTTCTGTTCTACTGGAAAATATTTTCTTAATTTAAAATTAGGTGCACTGGTTTAAACAACTTAGTACTTAAAGATGTTTATATAAATATACAAACTCTACTAATAAATTTGTGTGCTTTAGTTATGAATTATCAATCTTTAGTTGTTCTAAATTTAGTTCTAGTGAAGAAAATTACCGTGGTTATTTAATTATACAAACAAGTTGTGTAACACTATCGTATTCCTTTTATAATTTTATGTAGAAAATTGTCTCTAGGTGTATCAAAAATGCAATATAATATTGCGCAATTAAAATCGAACCTATGTATTTAATTAGTAATATAAAATCACTCACCAGAATTTGAATATAATTAGATGCCCTTACCTGCAAAAAATAGTTTTATTTAGTTAAAGATGAAAAGTGATGCAATTATACTTACACCAAAACTTGAGTACTATATATCTAAAAAAACGTTTGCATGAGCAACCCACCCCTATGCGACCTCAATATTGCAAAATTGTGTATTAGAATTTTAGGATTAGTCGACATTGTCCAGTTGTCAAAACAATGTATAACATTTAACGTGTCTGTGATCTTACTTATCAATCTGAGATTTTAGAACAAGTTTGGAATAGCTTGCCCAACAATAGCCGAACAGAATCTTAATAGTGTGTTACATTTAGAGAGCGTTCTGTAAAACTGTTTTTAATGCAGTCTTCCTGACCCCAACCGCTGCTTTGCATGTCGCACAATGGATTATATGTAATCACTCCATTATATGATACCACTATTAATCACTGAATGAAACATTATCCAATAAGCGTTAATAATTTAGCAGTCATCCTATAATCTAAGAAAATTACGCTTTTTCTGTTTTTCTATGAAACTAACAAAGAAATCGATAAGAACCCTAAATATGTATAATAGTGTTGAAATTTTCGTGAACTAATTCAAATCACGTAAGATTCAGCATTAGGAAAAGTAAATTAATTTTTCTAAAAATTGTGTATATAAAGTAGTATATAACGGTACTTTAAACCAAAATGGAACAATTGCTTAAGTAATAAAAGAAAAGGTTAGCTTGGGAAATAATAAACTTTAAGCAAGTGTAACGGTTACATCCGCGAAACGAACATTAAAATTTCGAAGTTAGAGAAATAAACTAAAAGCTTGGACGTGCCATGACAAATTGTGCCTATAAAGAAAGAATTTATGAAGGATTTTTAAATCAGAAAATGTGTAACATAAAAGACCCGCTGTCAATTTAAATTACCCGCAACTCAGGGCATTGAACGGAAAACTAGCTTAAAGTAAGTGAGATTTTTTTAAGGTATAAAATCTATGTAGTCTTATTTTAAAACTAAAATTCTTTTACACCTCAAGATTTATCTTCGAGACGGAACAGTCATTCAACCACGTGTTTAATTTATTTGACTCGTATGTGAGGTAGTTTTCGAAAAGGTCTTTTATTCATCATTAGATGTTATTAGGTAATATTATATGTATATAGTTTTAATTTACATATTGACTTCTTATTTCTTAATATATGTATTTACTTGGGACATTTATTGAACTATTAGGATCCTATGTCGACTGGTAGGGGCCTACAAATTAAACAAAATTAATAACGAATTTATATTCAATTTTTTAGAGAAAAATATCAGAACTGTATATCTATTATTCTGCAAAAGGGTCTCTAATCTCCAGGATAATAGCAAATCCCTTAGAATTACATTGGTTACCCAAAACTGCAACCATTCACGTTTTAATTAAAGTAAATTAATTAAATATTTTTTGAATAATTACTCCCTCTGCCAAAGGGTAGCTAATAATAGTACATTGTGGGTGTGAGCTCCAAAAGCCTCATCAGATTTTTGTAAAAGTTTTTCGAAAATGTAAAAACTCTAGGAAATGCGAGCGCGCAGATTACATTCAATAAAACCTATTAAAAATATATCAATAGCTATAAATGATATAAACAGAATATTTCGATAACATTTACAAAAACAGCCTATATAAAATTTCTCTCTATTATAAAGTGGACCCTCTTCTACCTGCAGGTACTACTATTCTTGTCTATTTTTTAAGAGGGGATACTTACAGCTTTCGAAGGCATTATCGAGTGTCATACCATTATTATCATTTTCGTTGTTGTTTGCCAGAGCAGGCAGAAATTGTCTGAATGCTACATTGGGTCGCAATGGATGTATTCTTGAACCATATAATTGAGTTCTTTTAGGGAGTATCGTCAACTTTCGTTTTGTTTAGATATTGCTTTAAAATACGAGGAAATTTCTTTTTGGCCACGATTCCTCATTTTCCGGTTGGTCAACACAGTACACAATTTGGATTTCAGCCCCGTAAAACAAGTAATATTTAGAGGCTAAGTCAGTTGCATGCTTTTATAAGACAACAAGCAGAATATGATATTATCTGTAGTGCACGATTCAATAACACCGTTGGTCAGGTGACTGGAAAACTTATTACCCATGAGAACTTTTGGATTTGTTGCAGCTAATTTTCGAAACTAAAGAAGAACGACTTTGAAAAACCAGAATCCTGGAATAATCCTGTGGTAAACCAGCAGGTGTCCTGCTCGATTCACGATATATGGTATTAATCAGCGTCCCTTTGTTATAGATCTTTTGACCGAATTGCTAAGGATGGAAAGTATTGGTCAAGGGAGGTCGGAAACAAAGCTTATAAGTGTGTCCGGCTGGACTGTATGGCTGTTAGGGGTCGTGAGTTGTGATGTAACGGTTGTGGCCCTGCAATCTGTCTGATCCTAATTAAACAATTTGGTAGGAAGGGTAGAAAAAGCTTAATTAGGGACGGTGCCACGTGAGCTGCCTTGTCTACTCCAATGATCAAGATGCAGATGATTACTTCTCGCTAAAGTTGTGCTCAAGGTACAGTGCGTAATGACATAAATAAAACAAATAAAATTGAAATAGTAGCGTGCGCAAACGCTAAAGTTAACACTCAATTTGAATTTTAATTGATCATCTAATCCGACACTAGATGGTAACATGAATTTAAAGACAGCATTAAAATATATCAAGAAATATTTTAAATTTGAACAAAGTGAGAAGCAAACAAAATCTTATAACAATCGTTTATTTCATACACAGAAATCTCGTAGGGAACTAGTGGTTGAATGACAGTTGCATGAAATTCAAAATCTTAGATAGCTCATTACATATACGTCGGATAAATTAAAGTTTTATAATCAAGATTAAATTCATAAATGACCCAAAGCGAAAATAAATCTGATACAAGCTAGTTTAAGATTTCTTAGATAACCGTAATAATAATCCAACTTTATATTTAAAATATGATAGCAGATTGACTAATTAAATTTTTACATACTTTTAGCAAATTCTTAAGAAAATTGTAAAGTAAATACTTAATTACAGAATACTCAAAATAAAATTTTATAGTTAATATTCATAAAAAACATGTTCCAGAATTAATATTTAATCAAAATGCGAAATATTTAAACGTACTACATCTGTCCTTGCTGGACCATAGGCGTGCCGTTGTATTCATGTGTTTCAAGATCATTAAATCGAAATCTATTCTATGTAATATCATAATGTAGGCAAGATGTATCAAACTTCCAGATTAAAGGCATGTAGTGCAATCGTTATGGCTTCTTAGGTAGCGAAAATTACGTAAAAGTTTACACGCTGAGGACGGATTTAATATAATTACAGATCATTCCAAATGGGCCAATTAAAAGAAAAGTTTATTAGGTTTAAATAGACAAATAACGTCGGTCGATTGTTATTTCGAGTAAAAGAAAAAAAAAGGTAGTAAAGAAATAAACGAAATATCGACCTGTTAGCGTCCTTGTGATAGGTAGCTCGGCGATATCTTCCTCCGAAAAGTGGAGGTGTCTATACGTCCAGCCCCGTTGAATAATAACAGGACAAATCCAGAGCAGAAATCTGAATAGCGTTCCACCCTAGCGTTCCAACCGCAGGAGACGCCGTGGAATTCAACGCATCGGGGCCGCTTCTCGGATTCGATTTTATGCATCTTGGCCTGAGCTTAT
Organism: Phrixothrix hirtus; assembly: GCA_024586415.1. Classification (NCBI taxonomy): domain Eukaryota; kingdom Metazoa; phylum Arthropoda; class Insecta; order Coleoptera; family Phengodidae; genus Phrixothrix; species Phrixothrix hirtus. The sequence continues at coordinate 20,768 of JAHWXV010652575.1, forward strand.
GACGTTTCAGTCCTTACTGAACGGCATAAGAGGAATTTAAGAACTTGGGTTCTACCCGGTGGTAGCTCTTAGTCGTGAGGGGTTGTTCTTCGTGTTGTCTGTAATCCTGCTTCGACGATTCGGACGGCCGGACTGACGTGGAAAAGGTTTTCTTGTGAAGGACGTCGTTTATACTAAATGACGTCGCTCGAACTTCGGTCTCGAAACGAACTTTTATTTACTGTTCGATTTGGTCAACGGCGGAATTGAAAGGTCAGGTTGTTATACTAATTTATTG